>CAEGAF010005774.1:0-19067 GCA_903067075.1 Micropoecilia bifurca
CTGATTCTCAACAAATCTCACTATTCTGTGTCCTGATACGCGCAAGTGGGAAGAAAAACACCATGACGACTATGTGAGGATTAAGTTGTTAATATGTTGCTCCGGCTGGATAACAACTTCAAATATATAAGCTAAGCTCCACCGTTATCCTCCATGTTTACTTCCTCAAACACTGAGCTCTTCTTCTTTTATGGCGGTTGGCAGAACACTGAGAACGCTGACGCTATGGCGCCCTCTACTGCGCATGCGGGACACTTTCAGGTCGTTTACACAGCAGAACACATACGGGTCCATTTACTGGCAGTGTGAACGGACCGGGAAAAAAAATCGGAATTGCCAAAAAATTGGAATTGAGTCACTTCAGGCTGCAGTGTGAACGCACACTTTGTCTCATAATTGTTTAAAAAATAAAAAATAACAATGTGGAGTGAAAGCTGTGGATAAAGTAGGAATGGTCGTGCCATCAGGTCGGGATTATTTCTGATATTTGAAACTAAAAACCGACCAATAATTATTGACATCGACAGATATGAGACATTCATGTCATTACACATTTTTCAGTCGTGTTGTCCAGCCCTACTTTACGTCTGGGTGGGTTTTTTTTTTTTTTTTAAGGACTAAAGACCCAAATAGACATATAAAAATGTGTAAAATGTGAATTTTGCATAAGATTCACATGTATTATGGTTTGTTGTGTTTTTGTTAAATCCTATAGTTTTCTTTGTTCATTTCTGGAACTTCCTGGAATATTTTGAGTAGCTGATTGTGTTTGGTTCTCTTTCATCCAAGGAATACTCTGATTGGATGAAGAAGATCCATCTGTGATTGGCTGCCATTGTGGTTTATTTACAGAGGCTTTCAGTGGTGAATGCAGCTGTCTGCATGTTAATAATGTAAAATACCCGTCATATTTTGCATCTTTTTGGCCCTCTTGTTGTTCCATAGGAGCTGGACGGCCACAATGGGGCCAAGCATTTATTTACCAAGTGAACACCACAAATTATTTGTTTACATAAATATATGCACTCACAGCAGTTTCACTGCACAATTAAACTGGTGGTACCAAGAAAAGGCCTCAGAAATACAGTTTCAGGGCAAAACTGCATGAGAATGTTGTTTAATTATCCATATTCACCACAGGTGCAAAGCCCTCCTCACACAATGCCAAACTGAAAACACAGAATAATCTAAACTTTAGTTTCAGTTCATTTAGTCTGCACTCGGTTGCCTGGCAGGACAGCAGAAGAACTTCATCAACTTCTTTAGTGGAAGATAATGCTGCTTCTACATATGAATAAACCTTTCTGCACATATTTACTAGCGGTGCCTATAAATGTGTCAAGCGTTTTGCACAATTTATTCCATACATCTTAAATAAGTAGATTTCTGTGCAAGCCATTGGCAGATGAAATTAAAAACATTGCTTCAGTGGGACTTTCTGGCATTTATCTGCCTTCTCTTTGACATATCCCATGTTTTTTTAATAGCTTTATGTAAAATCTTCATGTTGAAACATTTAAAACTGATTAAACATTAAAACTGCGGATGTGGTTGAAGTGTGAGTAACAGTGTGAGCAGTGAAAACAGCAGAAGGTGGACAACGAAAGCTGTAAGCCCTGCAGTGCAGGAACATATAAATTTTCAGCTTAACGACTTGCAGTTTTCTTACAGCTCTTGTTCATTTGAGGCTTCAGTTCTTGTTGCCTGACCTACTGAGAGCTCTCTAGAAAAGCCAGGAATCACCATGGCAACCAGTGACTCAACATTTTCTCCTCTCTAATTATCAATATAGGTTCATTTTTCTCATCAAGACCATTTAAAATTGTAAAAGCACAAACAGAGGGAAGTTGAGGTCAGATTTTCTAATTGAACCAGGCGTTAAAAAGCATTAAAGTTACTCCTGAGTCTGCCATGTTTGTTCTGGACTCACCGTTGGTTTGTGCAGCACTGGAGCTCTGCTGGGTGCTGCCGACTGTCCCGTATCCCCGCAGGTTGTAGTTGAGGCCTCCGTTGGTGTAAAGTTGGTCTTGGGCAAAAGCTGCGCTGGCGATAGTGAACCCTGACGGCGCCACAGGAGCTGGATCCCTTGTGATGGACTTGTCAACGGAGGCGGGCTCGTCCTGGGAGAAAGACGCTTGTTTTCAATTTGGGTAGAACAATGTACACAGATTATGCATATTATTACAACCATCTGTTAAACAGAATGACCTGTTGATGCTTGGACTCTATTATAGACATGTTTTGTGTTGTTGTTGTTTACATGCGGTAATTTCGTACATGCTCACAACGCTGGTGGGAAAAAAGTCTATTCTTTTATTTTCATCTGTTGTTATATAACAAATCCGTTAAAATAAAGGGTAAAGGGAAAAATAGCACAGAAAAACCATTAAATAACCTGTATTAGGTTACCTGTGTGTAGAGTAGTAAGTTGGCTACTCTACACACAGACTGGTTGTCATAGCAACTAACTGACAACAGCTCCACTAATGTATCAAGATTAAACAGGAAAAATCACGCAAACATTTTCCACACAAAGAACTGAACATTCAGTCTGTTGCAGTTTTATGTTTTCAGCCTTGATGTTTATTTTGTAATTATTGATAATTATTGATATGAACACAGCGGTGGACAATTAGCTAATCAAAACTAAAATAAACTGTTGTACTGATCTGATCTGTCACAGAGTTGGTGTGTTGGCCGTCTTTTCTCTGACTGAACCAAACACACCAAATTCTGCTGCACATCTGCATGCTAAGGTTGTTAAAGTCAAGCTAGTATAACTGAGCTACTTCTCTCTACCTTGCTATTTTTTTCTTAATTAAAACTGTATCTAGTTGTCAGAGAATTGACAATTGCTATCAAAGCACTCCGTCCCTTTTTCTTTTATGTATTACAGATACATTTAAGATTTAGCACAATATATTGACAACTGGACAGCTAAAACCAATGATAGTCATTGTTGGCGAGCAGCTTTTTGCCCTCCAACAGGAAGTTGTCAATTATTTCACTTCTATGATGGGAAAAATTAGTCATAATCTGCTAGTGGAACTAGTGTTTTTATTCAATATTAATGAATTATTGACTTAAAACAAGCTCCTATGTCTTACTGAAAAGTTACTTGTTAGGTAGTTTTGTCTTACCTCAAGTAAGATATCTGTACAAGAAACTACACCAAAAATACTTTTGCAGCGAAACAGCAATTTCCTGTTTAATATATTCAACCCAACAGCCATGGTGAAAATGCCGTCCATCCTGTTTACTTCACTTGTGATTGGTCGTAATGTTTTGCCTCATCGGTGTATGTGCGTCGTTTGTCTTGTGCGGTTTTTGGTTTCTGATGGTTGTGCAAGTCTCCTAAATCCCCCCTGGGTGTTTTCAGACACTCCGCCTGCCGGGATGTTTACCGTCGGTTGGTAGACGTCGAGCCGCATCCTCTTGGCAGCATTTCGGGTTTCACTCTCACAGGCGGCAGCGAGGATGTTCTCAGCCATGGCAGAGGTGAGGTGAGGGGGCGTCGGACGGATCTGCTGACATGTTTGGCAGCATTATTCATACTTTTTCATAAAAAGGAGTTTAACTGGGTTGATAACTTTTCTTTTTCTTTTCTTTCTTTTACCTCGAAGCCGCCTTTTTTCATGCGGCGACAGGATTTGAGGTAGGTGCGGATGCGCTTGCGGGAGCGCTCCTGGAACTCCGGGAACTGGCGGCTGCAGGACTCGATGATGGCCTGGATCTTCTCCTTGGGTTGCTTGGAGATGGGCACCATGCGGTCCAGATTCTCATCCACAAACAGACGCACAAACATCTGACAGACGCCATGAGCAAGGGGGAGGGGAGATAGAGCGAGAGAGAGAGAGAGAGAGAGAGAGAGGATGTGGAGCAGAAAGAATGGAGAGAGGGGGAGCGAGGTCGGATGATGGGTGAGAAACAAAAGGCAGAAAAGAGAAGGCGGCGATGATGGGGAGCGAAAGAGGAGAGGCAGGGGGTGGAGGAGTAGAAATAAAGTCAGTGGATAAAATCTCTGGTGTTTGCTTTTTACCTCACATTTGCATTTCTGCAACTCTCCTGTTATATTGGTTTTTATGAGGCTTATTCAGGCTCAGACAGTAAATCACACAAAGCAAGCAGAGCAGTTTGGGATGCATTTCTCTCATCTTTGTATAATACCAGCTCAAAGTAATAACACATTTCATCACAGGGCACATAAACACAAAGGTGTCTTCACGCCTGATAGTCTGTAGACTCAGTTCAACTGGTGATTGAAGTTGCAACGTTTGTTGTATTTTCAGCTGCTGTGATTTGCTTTCATACTGCATTGTGTCAGATGAACCAAATGATTTGAAAAATTTGTTCCCCTCCTCACCTGTGGGGGCGCTGCACAAAGAACTACTGTAGGAAACACCATGAAAACCCCTGAAGAAGACAATGAGCACAGCTTCCTTCTTCACAAAATGTAAACAAAGCTGGAGTAGCATCAGATTTTAGTGATTGTGGGATTTCTCTTTTGTCTTTGGTAAGGACCACTAACCATTTATCCAGTTAGCGAAAGACTGTTGAGTTTGTTTTGGTTATATCTACCCAGAATGCCCTGCACTACAGTTGGTGTCCTACTTTTGGAGCGATCTCTGGTCTGGTTGGTATTCACATCGTGCATCTGAACCGCACCAAAGTTCACTTCTACCGAAGCAAGTCAGGGGTTTTCAGGTGGACCAGAGTTCACTTTTGTGGTCCGATCATCCATTCACACCTCCCCAAATGAACCGGAGTTTCCACACAAATGGACTAGAGTTCAATTAAAGTGGACTGAACAAGGCTGGTGAGAATACACCTTAAGATCAAACCAATTAACTACACAAGCTGCTTATGCCAAGTTCTTTAAAAATTATTAGTTACGGAGAAATGTTATCCAAGCCAGCAATATTTCGTGGCTGATGTCAGCTTCATTTATGACCACTTCGGCATTATGTTCGGCCATCTTGGATTTGTCTGCTTCCCCCTCCCTTGTTTTCTTTCTCAGGGTAACCAAAACAATGTCATAAAACAACCACCACAGGGAGTTCTATTAACAAAAACTGTTAATTCAGAATATTTACAAAATGCAGAGCAGAAAGTTTTTCCACCTCTACTCTATGGACATCCAAAGACTGAACCAGTACCAACACTCTTTCAGTGTGAGTGACCTTAGGTAGGAACCACAACTGTTTTGCTGAGATTGTCCCATCAGTCAAACTAAGGACTGTGGGAGCAGGACTTTGGAGAGATACAGCTGGTTCCAAAAGGCCAATTTTGTTCGGTTATTTAGCAGAAAGTCCTAAAGGGGATGGATTTAACTTGGTTTCATGAAGTTACGTGATTTCCCATTTGATATGGCAGACATGTTTGGCAGTAACAGTTTGACTGGGTACTTACATTGAAGGCTTTGAGTCTCTCAGGATCCATCCCCTCAGCGTCATTGATCCTATCGTTGTCGTCATGGTCGTCGTGATCGTCGTCATCGTCGTCGATTATTTGCGCCCGACTGGAGGTCAAGTCCTCAGCGCTCATGCTCAGCTCTGTTTTCACCAAGTCATAACTCCCTGAGCTGTAAGGAGGCGACTGAAGACAAACCAGAGTCATGTTATTGATTAATCTATTGATTATTCTGACAATAAATCAATAAACTGGATTAAAAAATTGGCACATTTAGCAATTTTTTAATTCAGTCTTTAATATAAAATAATGATACATTTAAGGCTGGACAATAAATCAATTACAATATCTCACATTATCATTAGCATTCTGGGACATGTAAGCAGAGGAACGTCTTTAGCCGCTCAACCTCTAACAGCTAGCAAAACAGAGTTGGTGGAATTAACTGACTCACTCACTCTGTGGTTACCTAGCAACTCACTCACTCTGCGGTTACCTAGCAACAAGCTGCTGAGTAACCTGCCAGCAGCAGTTTAAAGTTCCGCCATTTTGCCTCTTGACAAAGTAAAAAACAACAGGTTGGAGTGAAAACTGTGGATAAAACATGAAAGGTCAGCCCAAACGTTTGGCAGTATTTCTGATATTTAAAACAAAAACTAATCAATAATCGTGATCTGATTTTCAGTCATATCCATCCTTAAATATATCAAAAGTCCAAATTTACTTGTTTTTCTTCTAGACATTTTCTGAGATTAATCTTAAAATGTCTGAGTTTTTTTGTGAAAATGTCCTCCTTTCAGTTCCATCTAAACAGCCCAAATACGGTGTCATAAAACCATGAAGGGTTGATCTGTTGGTCAATTTTGGATTAAATAAATAATTAGATATCAAAAGCAAAAGGTGCTAAATGGGAAACTTGAAACTAAAACTATGCGACTTGAAAAGTAATGAGTAGAACACATTTACAGACAAAACAGGTTTCTTTTTATCGATAATGCAAAATGTATTTATTCTTGTACGTTTTTGGCTTGTTTACCCACCTAATACTGTTCATTCAGCAAATGTCCTGTTTTGAGTCTGTTAATGATTAATCAATTACTTCTAAGTCTGTTAACGATTAATAAAATACTTTTGATTAATCATTAAGTAATTGATTAATCTGTTAACGATTAATCGAAAACTTTTAGGCATGTCATCGATTAATCGATCACAAAACTGGTTGATTTAAATAGCTGCTTTAGGCTGATTAATCGTTTCAGTTATTATAAATCACAAGCAAAGAATGCGATCCCTCAGAGAGAAGCTCGGTTTCCGCCTCACCTTGTTGGCGAACTCAGTTTTGACGGGGAACTTCTTGCTGGGCTCTGCTGCGTAGCTGTTGGGCGTCGAGCTCCCGGCCGGCAGCAGCCTGTCGCTCAGATTCACCGGCTGCTGATCCTCGGAGGACGACGAGGACGAGGTGGTGCTGAAGTCCAGCGGCGCGCTCAGCCCGTTCTCTGCCGCCTCCCCGTAGGAAGCACCGCCATCTTGGGGGTTCGCACCCGCAGCCAGCGCCTCCGGCGAGGTCAGGGCCGGCAGCCCGTTGGCGCAGACGCTCTCCGAGGAGTCATCATCTGGCAGAGAGGGCGAAGACGCAGCGATGAGCTGTGCGAGTGCTTTGTCATCCTTTAGCATTAATTCAGCTTTGTTTGCAACAGGAAGCTTTGGAGGGGGGAACTACTGCAGGGGGAAGGGGCTTCCTGCCTCCTGCTGCGCGCTCTGGATTTGTAAAGGAAGTGTGCATTAGGGTCAGCTGTCAGGATAAATAAAAGCTGAAGTCGAAGGAGGGAATTTTATGTACGAGTGAAATGAGGAGAATTGTAGCTCTTAACAAAGATAAGTGAGTGTATTTCACATTATTTATGCTTGTTTGACCAATGAATCACTTCCATCATCCTGAAAACCAATTCCCCGCGTTCTGAATATGTTTATAATCTGGCCTTTGTCCCACTTCCTAAAGCTGTGGACCCGAGAAGCAAGAGGTGCACAGCTGATGCAGGCAGCACCCACTGAACGCCTGGATTTATCTGGATTAAGAAACAGGCAAGCTGTTTCCTGCACAGAACCAATCTGCACAATCTGTGCCGCACACGTCATTTCTACAGCAGAACAGATATAAGCAAAGATAAAAAAACAACAAGCAAGTGGTAATGCAAAAACGCTTTGCAAGACGTTTACATTTGAAAAGTTTGACCTGCTCTGCAAAAACACAAAACAATTTTGGTTTAGTTTCTAATGCAAATATTTTACGAAACTTAAAATAAAACAAAACTAATTTAGAAGTAAGCTTTCAGCACAGTGTAGCAGCTTCAATATTTATTAATACTTGTGGAAAAATTACTGCTTCCGCAGGCAGATTATTTCACTTGTAACAAGATATTTTTCCAGGTTATATGGTTTTTCATCAATATGAAGATATTATTTACTTAAAACAAGCTGTTAACTTTGTTGAAAGGTTTTGTGTAAGAAGCTATTAATTTACAACAGCATTTGGCAGATTTGAGAATTTGCTATTCTTCAAAAAGTGAACATTATTATTGTTATTATCTTTCTTTATTTTCGCCTCTTTGTCTTTTTTCTCCATCTGTGTCATTTTAAAATGTATTGATGAATGAATCTAGGACTGAACGCAGTGCGTGTTCCCCTCTGCCGTCTTACCGTCCTCCTCTTTGACGATGGCGGCCGGGTTGCTGACCGGCTCCCCGTTGGTTGGGCTCGGTTCAGGCACTGCTGGCGGCTCTGCTGCGACCCAGGCGGGATCAGCGCTGTTCATGTCCTCGCTGCTCACCGAACTGTCATCCTGAGGGCCGACAAGGCAGCAAATACAACCAAATACTCACTCACAGTCTTCAAAAAGTAGCCAAAGCTTAGTCTGATTTAATGGAGACCGGGTCTGGACTTTGACTAGGACGTCAGCACAGACCAGGATATGATTTATTTTATTGTTTCTCCGATTAGAACCGGTTTTCCTCCAGCTCTGGTACATAATTTAATTTAATGGCACGTTTATATATTAGAAATACATAAAAATATGCAAATAAACAAATAATTTAATGCCTTTTTAAATAACAAAGTAAACATGTTACTGCCTATCCTTCCTTTAAGATCGTTTGTGGCAAAACAGGAATCTGCAGATAAAAATTTATTCTAAAGTCAACGTGAAAATCTGAGAAATTTTGGCTTGATTTAACATTTTTACAGTGTAGGGCTGATATGTTGATGTTTTTTTTTATTAACCAGCTAATAATTAGACAGCAAAAGGTGCTGAACTGGAGATATGTTTATACTGACTTTGAATCAAGTAAATCTAAATCTATGTCACTTGAGAAGTTCTGAGTAGAAGATTTCTTTTTATCTTAAATACAAAATGTATGTATATTTTTTCAGTTGTGGCTTCATTACTGTTCTGAGTGTCTGTACTTCAGTTCATCAGTTACTAAATTAGTTGACAATTATTTCCATAATCGATTAATCATAATTATTCTGATTAATTGCTTCAGCCCTGTAACTTTTTGCCACAAACTCCCTTGTTTATTAATTACTTGCAAACTAATAACAATTCTACATCCTGTTTTATAATAAATATTAGTAAATGGATCATTGATCAATATATTTGTATTGATGTTTATGATGATGTCATTAATAATGTTTGTTAGTAGTTTCTCAAATTGGTGACTGGTGTTTTTATGGCTTTTTGGTTTTGTTTTTGTGTGATTTAAAGCACTTTGAACTGCCTTATTGCTGAATTGTGCTACATAAAAAAGATTGATTGATTGATACAGGCAATTATGGTAAAAAACCAAAAACATGACTGTCAGGTTAATTGGCCTCTCCACATTGCCCCTAGGTGTGTGAGTGTGTGTGCCTGGTTGTGTGTCTCTGTGTTGTCCTGCGACAGACTGGTGACCTGTCCAGGGTGACCCCTGACCCCACCTCTCACCCGGAACGTCAGCTGGAGAGGAACCAGCAACCCTCCTGACCCCACGGAGGGACCAGGGTGTAAAGAAAATGGATGGCTGGATAGTTCAGGACCAGGAAATAGAAATGTAATATTTGGCTTTCAGGAGGATTAGGAGAATATCAGAGGGTCTGCAGGAGTCTCGGTGTTAACTATGTTTCTTGGAGCATTGCTATTTTTAACTCCGCTACGCAGGGACCCTGAAGATGCAACAAAAGTCACGAGTCCATCACTGAGGTAAGGATTTGGAAACCCAAGCTAAACAACTCCAAATCTGACCCGACCTTCAAAAATACAAAACAAGACCAAAAACAAAAGCTCCTTCAACACGGGGGGAAACTGGCCAGTTTGCTCACAAACGACTGGCATTCACTCCGTTCTGTCAGCTGGCGTCTCGCTCACAGGCAGCGCAGCGACGACTGTGTGACTGGAAGGGAGCAGAAATACGTGCTGTCGTCTCATTCCCCTCACACGAACAGACAAATAGGCCCGGACCCCTGGGAATACGAGTCCATCCCGCTCTGAGAGGGTCTGTGGCGGACTGAAATGCTCACTGACGGCTCTATTAGGCACCAACTGAGCCGTGCAGGATTAAAGAGAGTCTCTAATCACAACGACTCAACATAACATTAATATCCAGGATTTGGAAGAATCGACAACTGATACATTAGGAAAGGTTAAGATTCCAGCATCCTTTGCACATGGACCACAAATATTCCACGTGAAGTAGATGATGAATGGTGTAGTATGAAAATACGTCACTCTAACATTAGTTTTCTGCATCACATCTAGAGCTTAAATGCATCGATGAGACTTTTCCAAAGAGCATTCTGAGCTTTAAACTACGTCCCTCCAGGTCTCCTGAAATGCTGACGTCCCACCCTGGAAGCTTAATTATTTAAAAACTGTCCCATTAAAACTCAAAGATGGGAATCGGTTTTCCAGTACTCACCCACAGATCCCAGTCCGGCTCATCCTGGCTGTGTAATCCTAACTGTTAGAGACTGAGGCCTACAGCATCATGACCAAGTGCTGCTTCCCTGCACTTCAGTGAGAGCAGTTCTTGAGTGTTTCTGTCACAGCGGCGACACGTGGGAGGGTCTTAAACACGTGACGTCACCGTCATGAAAGCTTCCCTAAATCCTCTACTCATCGCTCCTCCTCCCAGCAGGAGGTTCGCTCTCCTCGTTTAACGTTCAGTCCAAATCGTATCTGATTCAGCTGCACAGGGAGTCGTCTCTTCCCACAGCTTCAACAGAAAATTGACCTAAAGACTTTTATTTAGAGACATTTTGCTGCTGCATGCGAAGACTCACTCACCCTCTCAGTGGCTGTCATGCACTGCAGTTTCATCTGCTTCAGGTAGGTGGCAGTAAGAGGCATGTTGTAGTCGATGAGGTCCGGGACCAGAGAGGCGGGTCGGTCGTTTTCTAACAAAGACAAGCAGCAAAAAACACACGTCTCCCATGAATACAGAGGTAAATCATTCTACCAACGATGGGTGGTTACAGCTACTGGAGTAACTTTTTGGAAAACAATTTAAAACTTTTGAGAATAAACTGCAAAAGCAAAAAAATAGGTCTAGTTTCTAGTGCAAATATCTTAGTTCACATGAAATAAAGACAAAACTAACTTGCAAGTGACTTTCCAGCAAGATAGGATTTTATTTTAAGTAAATAATTATTTAATATTGAGCTAGAGTTAAATTTTAGTGAAATATCTTCATACTAGACTGTTTATCAGTTCCACTGGCAGATTATTTCTCCTATAACAAAACCTTTTTCCTATCTTTTAAGTGAAATAATCTGCAGTCGGAACTAGAACTTTTTCATCAATATTAATGAATTATTTAATTAAAATAAGCTCATATATCTTGCCAAAAAGTTTCTTGTAAATTAGTTTTGTCTTATTTCAGGTGCACTAAGTTATCTGCACTATAAACTAGACAAGGACAAGGTAATAACCATTTTTTACCTTTATCAATAAACGTAATGAAGTCAGAAAAAATGCAATTACAAGATCCAAAATGATTTTTTTATTCAATAACTACTTTCAAATGGACGCACACCTTTGCTTTCCTCGGGCTGACAACACAAAACTCCACTCCACACATGAGACACACAGCAGAATTACTCCTAAAAGGAAAAATAAACCTGCAGTCCAGACCTGCTTACCTCTGAAAACGTCTTAAAATTTCACAAAAGAGCAAAGAATAAAACCACAGAGGCACCAAGCCGCTGCGCACCAGAGAAACACTTTGCCTTGACGCCTGATGCAGCCGGTTTTCCTCTCAGCTCAGCAGCAAACACAGTCTAAGCTAAGTGTCTGTTTACTACAGTTCAGGCAGCATTTTAAAGGCGAGTTTGAATTGTCAGACTGAAATGCAACCCTCAGCCTGTCACACCTGGAAGGAAACAATGGCGCGGCAGGTTTCTGCAGTTCCCACTCCGGCCACCAGAGGGACTCTGCCATCACGTTTCAGCGGCGTAGTCAATCCCAGCGAGCCAATCCTCTTGAGTCTTTGTTACATCATGTCAGTGATGGATAAACGCATGTTTTATTTAATGGGAGCTCCATTCAGAAACTATTCAAACACATTAGATTATTTCTGCTCACTTTAATGTCTGACAGGATGATGAAGAACTTACCCTCCATGCTGTTAAGGCATCCTAACAGAGTAAACACGGTTATAAATCAGAGAAGTCTGGCTGTATGATTTATTGCTACATAATTAAGTAATAAATGCGTCGTTATGTGACAGAATCGGCGTTAACAAACTTGTATGGTTTGTGTTAAAACAGAGCTGCGTGTGTTTGATGGTGCTTTTACCTTTGAACTCCGCGGTGCTGGGGTTAATGTGCATCCTCTTCTGACACTCTCCGCAGCTCATTAGGAACCGAGTCACCGCCTCTCTGGGCAGGAAGGCGTAGGTCTCCGCGATCTGCGCCGGGGAGAAGCGAGGGTTACTGCGGAGGAACTGGAACTGTGTGCAGCAGCAGGAGGAGGAGGGCGGTTCTGTTATTTATTTTATTTTATGTTTGTGTGAAAGTTTGGGTTCAGATTTAGGTGTTATCTCAGCATGACCCGGAGAGGAATCCTCCCTTTTCAGGCCGGAACCTGAGCAATCCGACGACCCAGTTCCGAATCCTTTCCGCCAGGGTTTGAACACTTTAACCTCGGCAAAATTGAAGCGCTTATCACGGTAAGTTTTCAAACCTTTTCAGCACCAAACTTTGGATTTGGAAACAATACAACTGTATTAAAAAAAGACACTTTCAATTCGCTGTTTATTATTTATTCAGCAGTAGAGCTGTAACGTTTTATGAATGATTCGAGATGGGGTTTGTTTGTTTGTTCTGTATTGTTTTTTTAGTTGGACGGATTTTACGTCGGAAACTGTCAAAAATCTGGCAACCCTGCATGTGTTCCGACCGGATAATTATATGTGTTGCACACCACTCTCACTTCCGCTAATCAGTCTTTAACGAAGGCTATGTGCTATTAGCTTAACACAAAGGTCCTCTGACTTGTCAACTTTTCACATTCTGTCCAGGATATCAGGGGGATTTCATAAAAAAACGACTTTTATGTAATTTTTTTTACATAAAAATCTAGATGACTTTTAAAAAATATTACTATCACCGGGTAATTTTCTAACCCGTACACTAAAGCAACTGTTAGGGATGCGTAGATATGAAAATGTTAACGATATTGATATCGACATAAATACTGTCATTCTACAAAACAGATCAGGTGAACTATAATACAACAAAACGTTATGTTCTCCATATTTTCATTATGTTGTCTAACTTTTAACATTTAAATTACAGAGATCAATAATTCATTAAGAAGGTGAGCAACTTTGTACTTTCTGAGGAGAATATGTGTTCAAAGGCACCTCAGAAATTTTCTATATTTCTGTTAGATATAGAAAATGCAGACTAGAATTTTTTTTGCGTCATTGTTTTGGCGCCCCTCTTGCGCAGCGCCCCTTTGTATGCCATACTTTGGCGCCACTGCATTGAGCCATTAAGAGTGCTAGATGTTCATTATATTGAAACAATCCAAACAAATTGAATCAAGGCAAATGATCTTCCTGCTCAAATTAAATGCTTTACCACAATATACAAAGAAAGTTACAATAACATTTCTAAAAGATGATCTGGCATTATGAGTTCCCTTCTGTACCTTTGCCCATGTTGTTTTCTCCTTCCCTTCCTGATGGTTTACTTTCAAAATAAAGGCCACAAGTGACAATACTCTTTAAAAATTAATAATTAAATTAATTTTGTTTTCTGGCATTTAGCAAATAGAAATAATTATGGTGAATCTATCCATCCATTTTCTTTACACCCTTCTCCCTCATTGGGGTTGGGAGGTGCTGGTTCCTCTCCAGCTAACGTTCTATGTGAGAGGTGGGGTCAGGGGTCATCTGGACAGGTCACCAGTCTGTCGCAGGGCAACACGGAGACACACAGGACAAACAACCATGCACGCACACTTAGGGAGAATTTAGACCAATTAACCTGACAGTCATGTGTTTGGACTGTGGGAGGAAACCGGAGTATCCAGAGAAAACCCACCATGCACAGGGAGAACATGCAAACTCCATGCAGAAAGACCAGAGCTGGGCATCGAACCCAGAACCTTCTTACTGCAAGGCAACAGCTCTACCAACTGCACCACTGTGCAGAATCTAGTTGACCTAAAACAAGTTTGATTAAACGTCACACAGTGAGAATTTTTTTAATAAAAAATATAAGAACGTTTTCCAAATTTAAGCTTTTAATCAAACGTTAGACTGCACTTTATCACAAAAATTTCCAGTTTTAATATCAAGCACTTTCAAGGACTTTAAACAGAAATCAAGCACTGTCCAAACTTTGAAAACACCTAATTAAAATTCAAGCATTTTCAAGGATTTAAACCCTGTTTCCCCGTCTTCCTCAGGTGCATCTCCTGCCCTGTTTTTGTTTCCTCTGCTTTGCCACCCTCCCCACATCACCCCCCCTCTGGCGTTTTCCTGCAGAATGCGACCTTCACGTGACCATGGAGAAGGCGGTGGGGGTGCCGACCGTCCCGTTCAGCCCGCCTCCACCATCCCAGCCTCCCTCCACGGCCCCTTGAGGCAGCGGGGAGGGAAAGGCCACCCAGAGGAGCGTGCTCCTCCCAGAAGGCCACAGTGACAGCTCCATATTATGCCCTGCCCCAGAGATGCTGCCTCCTCAAAAGGGTACACTCTATGAGACGTGACAGGACCTCTCTACAGGGCAGGGAGATTTTTTTCTTTTTTAATTCCTGGTGGAGTAGAAGGAGAGGAGGGGGTACCCTAAACAACCCCAATACTCCCATCTGCACCTCTGAGGCTGGAAACAAAGATCCGCTGCTGCACCGTCAGGGCAACACATGCAACCATAAGACCACAACGCAGTGATTTCGTGATAACAGACTGCCTTTGTTCCAGAAATATGGACTATGTGGCACAAAAAAAGCATCATAAGTACTTTGTTTTTCTGCTGGTTGTTACCCTGGTAACTCCTGATGTTATAAATGAAACATACTCCCAGAGCTGGTCTTATTCTCTGCTTTAAATGTGAAAAATATTATATAGTTCACCGCCGGTTCCACGGCGGATTAAAAATGGCCTCCGTCGCGGCTGCATTTTCGTAATATTTTAACTGTTAGTCATCCTGCAAACCTTTACAACCATCGTCTATCACCAAGGAGCATTAGATAACCGGGAGACACACAACTCCACATGGAGGAGAAGGTTGCTGCAACTACTTAATAAATGACACTGAAGGTTGATGTTGCTCATCTTTAGTTGGTGGTTTTGATGTGGTTGATGTGGCTCTTCACCCAGGGCGACAGAGCCAGGGGGAGAGCAAGAGGACTGCTCAATTAAAGGGCTGATGAATCGGTTTTAAAGGACCTGAACCACATTTGATCATCAAGTTATTTTGACTACACAATGTTGACCTGGATTCTTTAGAAGATAAAGATATATATGTTTATATACATACAGCTCTGGAAAAAATTAAGAAACCACTTAAAATTATCAGTGCCCCTGATTTTACTTTTTATAGGTTTATGCTTGAGTAAAATGAACTTTATTCTTTTATTCTATGAACTTCTGACAACATGTCTCTGAAATTCAAAGCAAAAATGTTGCGTTTATTTGCAGAAAATGAGAAATAACAAAGAAGATCCAGTTCTTTCAGATTAAATAATGCAAAGAAAACAAGTTCATATTCATTTAGAAACAACAATATTAATGTTTTAACTCAGGAAGATTTCAGGAATCACTATTTGGTGGAATAACCAGGAGGTTTTCAATGGGGCTCTCATTTTTTCCAGAGCTGTATATATATTTAAACATGTCACAGTGATAAATTATTACTGTTATAGTGATAAATGCTAATATTGTGGTTTTGAGATCATTTTCAAGAAATATAACAGTTATGCCTTAATAATGCAGTAACACATTCTAAAAGATCAATAAACTTAAAACTCTAATAAATATTTAACACTGGAAGTGGAAGACATTTTAAATATGCAAAATAAACAAAATAGCAGAAACAACATATAAAAAGAACTATGAAGCCTCTGTGAGCAAAACCGTCATTAAAAAAAGGTTATTTGAGGATAAAGCACCAGACTGAAAAGTTTTATCATCCAATTTTTGGTAGAAAGAGAAAAGATAAAAACTATAAATTTTGCAAAAGGAAATTATTGAGCTTGTTTTTATTGATCATGCGATTAACTGATTTATTGCTTATTGGGACAGGCCTCTATACCTCAATAAATTAATACCAAATGCTTACTATGAGATGAATCAGGTGAAGCTAAAACTTTGCTACTTGAGAAGATAAAAAATATTTACAAAGTAGTTTTTATTTTAAATGCAAAATGTTTGTATGTTTTATATAATTTTGGCCTAATTACTTCCTTAACTTTGTTATTCTTTCAGCAAATGGCCTTTTCCTGTAAACTCCAATTAACGATTAATCGGACTCAAATCAATATTTGAGTCTGTATGTATAATTCTGACCTTGTGTGTTTTTTAAATTCAATTGCTTGTTATGTGAAAACGAGGGCCTTGTCAGGGAAGTGAGGTACAGGATGTATGGGGCACCTCTAAGTAAAAAATCTAAAAATGTTCATCTTCACACGACTGTTTACATACTTTATATGTAAACAGGACTTCTAATAAAGCAGTTCTCATCCATCTTTGAATTTTATCACTTTTTCTCTGGATTTTACATCTACAAATGTGTTTAAAGAGAGGCTTCAGGTCTGAATTACATCAATAAATTCATATAATTCCCTTCTGCCCCACCTGGGTTTGCATTTAGAGATAGTTGCCAACTGTTTGAGTAAATCTTGTAGGTCAGGCAAATCGCCGGAGCTGGGAGATTGCACATTTTTTGTGCATGGACAACCTCTTATTTTCTCCTGAATGTGGTTTTGAATTGTGCACCTGCAGCCAACTGGGGCAGGATGTGCTTACTGTCTTGTTTTTTTCATAAGCAGAAACCGAACCACTCATACTGAGGACGGCGGCGGGACAAAAGGAAGCAGAACGTGAGTGTGCAGTTGATTTTAGACCCATGCTGGTGTTTTAACTCACCGCTTTGTAGGTTTTCTTTTGCCCCGCGTGTTTGGGTGCTCGGCCAGGGTCGGCGCCCATCTCCACGTGCATGGCATAGATGATGTCGAAGAAGTCCTCGACAACGGCAACGCGCTTCAGGGAGGAGTTGTCCTGGGCCGAATTTCCATCCGAACACTGAAAATGTGAACAAAAACAAGAGTTCAGATCGTAGTCAGGCCTGTGGTTGGTGTAAATCATGACAGAAATGTGAAACTCCGTTTTATTTTGGGCTATATCAAGATCATGAATGTTCTCGAATGCATTGAGAAAACCCATTAACAAAACTGATAAAATAATGAACTTTCTATATTGATCACAAACTATAACTTGGTATCAAGTAAGGCTGAAGCAAAAGTGTCACAAAAGTAAGAAATACTGCCACCTGCAGGTGGGAGTTAGCGGTTGCTTGATGTAGAAATTTGTGATGAACTTTTTTAGTTTAGTATGAAAAAATGCAGTGATCTATTGATTGTGCGTAAATTTTAATGATGGCAAAAAACTGGAGAAATTGATGTAATTTGGCATCTACAATCTACAAGGCCGCATAAAACGCTACAATGGGCCACATTTGGCCCCGGGCCTTGAGTTTGACACGTGCTTGTTGCACAGCATACAAATGCGAACCCAAGTTGTTTTTTGAACGGCTCAGTTCTGATATTTTCACCCCCTTCCAAAAAAATCCGATTTGTGCCACTTCATATGTGGCACCAAGACGGACACATATCCGATTGTCTTGACATACATCACAATTCTGCTCCAGAAAACTCAAACATCGTAAATCTGGATGTGAACAATGGCTGAAAATTATAATTATGAACTTATTAAACATGCTTGTGTTTTCTCTTTTTCTTTTCTGATGAAATTTATGGATTTGTTACCTCAGCACCTCGAGCACGTTTATGTATTCAATTGTATATTGTTTGTTTGTAAATAAAGTATAAAAAAATAATAATAAACTTTAAAATTGATCCATATACGGCGGAATCCAGTATTACTTCCGTAAACAGTGCGCTGCTGAGTGACGTCGGCGCTCTTCTGCGCATGCGGGGCGCTTTAGGAATGTCAGTTGACCCGGAAGTCTGATTACGGTCGGGTTTTATTAGCAGTACGGACTACCACGCAAAAAATACTAAATAAAAAATTAAATTCAAGCAAAAAAAAATCTGAATTGAGCATCAATATCTGTGTGAACGTGACCTTAAAGACACGTGAGTCAAAGGTCATGCGGACGCAGACAAAATAAAGTGTCCATCTTCCGGCCGAGTTCAGATTTCTTCTTCTTCTTTCCATCCTCTGGAGGGGCCTCGTTCTCTGCTGGGTCTGCTAGCATCCCCTCATCTCTGCCATGTTTAAAAATAACACCACTGACACCAGCGGTCCCTCCTACCACCACCTCTGGCAGCCATCCTGCCTCCCCTACTGCTGACCCTGTCGCCATAGAAACTGCCTCTGATTCCTCCCGGGCAGGTGTGCCGGGCAGAAGGTCATGTGACACACGGCCAGGACAACAGGCTCCATCCGCAGCGCCACATGGGGCTTTCAGCGCCTCCGAGCCCGCATGGTTCTCTGAAACAAGGCTTAGGTCCCATCGCGGCTGTGGTTGGACTTTCACTCTGCTAAGATGTAAAACTATCTTAAACTAGCGATGTTTAGAGCAATGGATACCTGGAACGCACTACCACAAGCATTAACTAAGTTTTTTTTGTTTTGTTTTTTTTTAATAAACTGTATTTCTTGTAAACAACAATACACAATTGTGCTGTATACATATTAGAGCAAAAAACCCAAACAAAAACAAGACAAATATAATTACCAGGGGGAACATAAAGTACAATAGTGACAAGGAAATGCCAATCCAAATAATCTTGCATGAAGAAAATAGTACAAATTGTGGTAAATGTGCCAGAATTACAGTGAATTAACAAAGGAGATAATCCAAAATTCCAAGTTGATTGCAAGTCCATATTGTTGTTTTTGCTTTTTGATTAGTTGAAGGTTGAATTGTAAATA
>CAEGAF010005790.1:0-17963 GCA_903067075.1 Micropoecilia bifurca
TAAGCAATGTAACGTAATCCTCTGCAGCAAGTGATGGCAAAGCGGGGCGTCATCACGACTTTACACAAGTGTGTCTTTACCTCGGCGGCAGAGGCTCCGCCGAACCCCTGAGGCCGACTCATCGAACCCCTGGGGTTCGATCGAACCCAGGTTAAGAACCACTGGTCTATAGTGTCAGTGAACAGTGAAACAGAAAACTACCTCATCAAAAATCAACTGCATAAAAGCTGACCAACATAAGGTATACAGTTTTGGACTGCTTTCAAAGTGTGTTGGGATGACTTTGGTCAGCTAATGTATTTATATATAGAATCTGTATAAAGTGTAAATAGGCCAGCACACAACCAACTATCTTGCTATCTTATGGACCTCAGATAACAGGGAGCAGTTTGAGAGGAAACATTGTACCATAAACTGAAATCACATCACTTGGATAATAAATATTTTACAAGCGCAATCTACTGCCGTTAAATTATGTCTCAGCATAACTGCCATTTTATTTTCTATGTGGTAAAAATATCTTCTGTCTCGATCTGTTCTCATTTTGTCTTTATTTCAAACAAGCAGTTCCTCACACCGACTACCAAGAACAAGAAACAGCTGGAACAAAGGTTCGATGCACAGACCTATACATCTACAAGGCTGGAAACAACATTTGCCCATATGTAATTATTATTAATCGTCACATACAGTTCTCAAACATAGTAGAGAAAAGAGTGTGACAGTGAAGAGGCGATTCGCCACCTGACATTTCCACCTCCTTTCACAGAGAGAGTGAAATGTGCCGCCAGATGTGCTTCAGTGTTTAGGCTCTCTGCACTGCATTCGACTCTTCTGGTTCACGTCAGTTTCTGGCCGCTATGACAACAGATAGAGCTACTCCACCAATGGCCACAGCAGTCGCACCAAAGAGCCACTTCCAGCTGAGACCCTGCAGATAGACAAACACAGGGTGACTCCTGAGAAGGTTGATGTCATAAGGCAACAAAAATGGACCAACATACACAAGCTGCAGTTAAGCCCAAAAGAGTCAACATAAATTAGTATCCCTTTAACAATGATTGACTATGTTTACAGATGACAATATTTGCTTGAACAGCTTTTTTTTTTTAGAATAAAAATAATAATAAAAAAACTGCATCCAAATACAATATTTTTTATATATTTGATCAATTAAGAGTTGATACAGAGAAAAGTGTATGATTCATTAGTGCAAAAAAACAACTGGTTTGCAACGCAGCTTTCTTACCCATGAAGACTTGGCTCTGGATTTTATCGTGCTGCTTTTTGAAGGATTTCCTAACATCTTCTTGTACATGGCCTGCTCTGCTCCCCTCTGCTCTGAGTGCTTCTTCACCAGCTTGGAGAGCTCTGCATGAATTGTCTGCAAAGAGGAAAAAAAAGCCCCAAGAAACAAAATGATGATAATAGACTTAGTTCAGACATTGCAGATGCTAACTAGACATTTAGAAAGTTATAATGTTATACAATTACACAGAGTCCCAAAGTTCTCAGTCTATGTATGTGCCATGTAAAGTAGAACTTCTAGATATTTCTGCAGTGGGCAGGCTTTAAATGTAAAACCTGAGTAATATCATGAGGGGAAAAAAGGAATGGCAGGTGTTGTAGTTTATTTCTAGAATAAAAATACACCAGATAGAGTAGCTTCTCTCTACAAATGCAAATATATATAAAGTAGATATAAAACATTGAACATTTTTCCATTATTAAATCAACTTCCATACTGTGAGACTGTGAGAACCCAAAAGAGTCCATCAAAGCAAAAGCTGTGTAACGATGCATTTACATCATCAATTGGCCATGCACATTTGAAATTACTGGTAAAAGAAATAATAACTATGCACCAATTTAATACGACTAAACACTGGGAAAATGTTCGCTCTGCTCTGCTGGGTTCCAAGAAATAACAGGCTTCCAATACAATAACCAGGCTGCAGTTTAGCCCACATGTCCTCACAAATATTCCGGGATCTGACTTCAATTATTGTTCCAGCAAAAGCTCCGGAGTGAGTCATTTCTTTGCTCTTAAAGCTCTCGAGTGACTAAGCAAATCGGTCTTATCAGACAGAAAATGTTTATGCTCAGTAATTGCACTTCATCACAAAGACTGAAGAAACAGCGCTCAGTTCACAGAAATATTTACCCGTTACCAAATTAATATTATGAATTAAGTGTTCCTGCACAGACCTGTGGGAGAAAGGCATTGCTCGCTCTGTACAGATTTAGCTTTTGTTTAGTCATTTTTGCTTCCAGTTATACATTGAAGGAAGGAACAGTGTTTAGTTGTAAGATCTAATGAAAGTGGTCCATGTTATTGTAGGATTATAAAACTGACAGAACAGTGGCCGGTTACCAAAGGGAAGGACAAAGTGGGATAAACAAACATGCAATGTCCTGTTTGTCCAAACTCTGTGCCGAGACAGCCGACGGCCGTCTAAACTGGAAATGTCAAGTCTGTGTGTCATTTTAGGAAATTAAACAAACCAGACAAATAAATCTTCTCTCGTCAAACTTGGAAGACGAGGGGTGTGGCAAGCTGACAGAGTGACAAATGTAAACAGTGATGTATGAGGAGCATTAGCAACGTCTTTTCACTTCCTCCACCAGCTAAAAAGCACCTTATTGATTTGAACGACTGTCGTTAAAAGGGAAAGAGTAGAGATGCTTACTTTGGTATTACAAATGAATCAGACCAGCATCTGGCTAATGTGTTAAATCTTACTATTGCAAAGAGTGCACAGAGATATTTATTAAGGATTCTCTTAGCCATCAGAGGCTTTCTTTGATGACACGAAGCCAGAAAGTCCTGCCAGCTTAGATTTACGGGGTGCCACCCTTAACCAGTTGTGTAGACCAAAATATTTTGACAGCCTTGTTAAAACAAAACTAGATTTCCTTTCGGTTCCCTATTTTTCATCCCTGAAACTCTGCAAAGCTAAGGCTTTATAGTGTAAACTTTCTCAACAACTTCAGATTGAATTTCCCCCAAATTGCATGATTTAACTTCCAAAATATGCACTCGCCTGTAAACGAGGCAATTTAGCCAACGCACATCTGTCCAAAATGAAATGGTACCTTTCATTACACAGCATGTGCAAGCAGGAAACTGGTGCACAGGCCATGTGCTGTGCAACAGATTGGTGTAGGACTGACGTGGGGAGCTCTGGGCATCAGCTACTATGGTGCTGCAGCTGATCCAAGAAGCCCACACACTTGAAAATACTCCATTAAGTGGCCTTATATAGCCAAAGAACCTTATATAGTCGGCTGTATGAGCAGAAGAGAACCCATGGATAGGCTTTAGATACAGCCGGGGTGCAGGGTGAACCTATTTACAGCAGCAACATGAAAGCAGATCCTTTGAAATGATGAATCAGCAGTTCACCTCGCCTTGCACAGCAAATTGATTCATGTCTTACCCAACGGCACCATCTAGTGGTCAAAGGGGAGGACTTCTAATCTAGACGGATTTACCTTGTTGCTTGGTTCCAGCTTCAGTGCTTTCCGCAAGGTTTGAATGGCCTCAGTGTATTCGCCTTGCAAAGCCAGAACCTTAATGGAAAACACACACCAAATAACGCACGACTGCGGAAGAGTTCGGCAGATCTTGGAAGGTGAAAGAAGAAGAGCGATACCTTGCCCATGCGGAAAAGGGCTTTTATGTTGTCCGGCTGGTGCGCAAGAGCAGAAACGCAAGATTTAAGGGCCGCATCATAGTGGTCCAACTTCAGCTGAGAGGCAGCCATGTTGTTCAGACACTTGACTTTGACGTCCAGCAGTTCCTCCTCCTCCTCAGGACTGATGTCAACTGGAGCAGAACAAAAGAATTACGAAAACCCAACATATGGAGACAAAAAAAAGAAGAAAAATCCCCCTCTTACTCAAAAACATGACAAGGCTCTCAATTTTTTAGCCTCCATTCTGATAAATTTTGTTATTGTTTCATGACTAAACCTAAAATGTACATAAATTAATCCGGAAACTAAACAAGACAAAGTAAGCAACATTTATTGTTCTATCAATCAATTTCAAAATGCATTTTCAACTTCAGAGACGTCAAAGGCATTAAATATGCAGACAGGATTCAAATTGTTGTTTTTGATTGAACAGTATCAAATTTTAAGATCAAATGCAATAAAAACAAATTTAAAGAATTTCAAGCAGAACCAAAAACATATAACATGGCCAAATTTTAATTTTTTTTCCTCATGTGGCTTTTTGTGTGTGAAATAACCCACACAGACAAAAACACAGTCCTCGGGTTAAAGGTGGGTTCTAAAAAAAGTAATTTCAACATTAAACTAAATAATTACAACTATGATTTTCTTTCTATTACCAAGCAGGATTGTGACACATTTTACATAACATGAAAAATAGAGAACGTTTCTCTATGACCCTTGATTCCTCGCTGTTTAACTCACCTTTGGAGTTTGACTCTGTAATCTGCAAGGCAATGCTGTATGAGTTGACAGCAAAAGCATAGTCTGCGCACTGATAGTGAACATTGCCCCGCTCTCTCTTGCGGATGGCCAGTGTTATTCTGTCTGAAGGCGGCATCAGCTCCACATCTGGCGCGTCAGTAGCTCCCACCAGTTCCACTTCTAAGGACAGCTGTGCATTAGGGGGTATCTCAGGTTCAAGGCTGGTGAGAAAATGAGACACCAGTCCAGTGAAGGGAAGCAAAAAATACCTGGATAACTTGGGACAATTTCATCAAATAAGAGGAAATATCGTCACTGGCCTGTGTTCATGTGAAAAAGTTGGAATTTCTGGCAGGATAATTAACTTCAAGTTAAATATGATTATAAAAGTATACTATTAGCTTGATTTAAATGTATGTGTAGAGGCTCGCCATAAATTTCCAACATTTTCTCGGTTACACAATGTTAAGGTCAGCAAATTGCGTAGTTTTCTTGTCACATTACAGCTGCAAGAAGATGCTGTCTTTAAGTTGCCTATTTCAGGTAAAACCTTAACATCAATTTCATTGTATGCATTTGTCTTACTGTTGTTTTACGTGTTTTATGACCTCAACAGTGTTGCTAATGTTGGTGGTTTACAGTAAAGTGAGCTGCTGAACATTCCTGGGTCTTCTTTCCTCCCTGCCACGTCACTACTGTAAGTTTGGTCAGTGTAGCAACTCACCTGCTTAAATAAAATAAATAGGACATTTTCATAAGCAACAGAGCTTATGGGTTAAAACAGTGGTGCTTAACCTTTTTTGATGTACACAAGTGTGTCTTTACCTCGGCGGCAGAGGCTCCGCCGAACCCCTGAGACCGACTCATCAAACCCCTGGGGTTCGATCGAACCCAGGTTAAGAACCACTGGTTTAAAACATTTAAAAAAACTGAACTCATGAAAGCAAATACAACAACAAAAGTCAGTGTGATTTAATCAGTGAAATTGACTGGTTGACGTAATGTAACAAGACTTGCCAACAACAGGCACTCATGCATTCCTCAAGCATGCTCTACATTTCTTTTGCAACACGCCACATTTACAGAGAGCAATTTACGATTTTTGAAAGTAGAAAAGTGCATCTCATTTTGGCTTTGTCTTCTTTTTTGTTCAACTGGCCTGAAACCGCAACTCTATTTGTAAATATAAGCATATTCCTCTTTTAAGTCACCAGAGCAATGAGGCTAAATGACAAACATTAGCAGTTTACAGCAAAGTAATGCCATTTACAGCAAGGCAGAGTGGGTACTAAATATTCCGGTTAAAAGCTTTCAGTCAGTAGACAGATATGCTCACACGTACGGCTCAACAACAGATTTTCCAGCTCTCCTGTCTGTGAATTGTTTTCAAAACTGTTAAAATACACCGGACTTGTTCAAGATTTAACACAGGTTCACAGCCTTCACAGGTTAACACAGGTTTTCCTACCTTCCCCTGGCACCGTATGCATATTTTGCATCAGTGTGAATGAGCGCCTTCTCTCCCATTTCCATGAGCTGCACAGTCAGATCCAATGCCTAAATGAAAGGAGAAATTACCATGAAATAAGCTTTCATTACAACTACTTTGATAAATGTCAAGTAGGCAACAGCTCGGCCACTGCCGTCCTGTGCAAATCTGCTTGGAAAAAAACGTTCTCGCTTCCAGAAAAGTCTGGGCTTTGTCCCCTCGACTCAGCTGTCTCGGGACAATTTTTGATCAGATCAATCAGCGAACAGAAGGAGAAATCGTAAATAATGACGTCAATTTTCTGCGCTGCTTTAGAACTGTAGTCTGCTTATAGTTTTATCAATGGCAAAGGAGGAAGTGAACAAGCAGTTCAGTCCGTGTTGGTCACATTTCCTCATATTGAATTAACATTAACGGCTGCCTCACAGGCAAACATTGGCGACTGGATAAATTTTAAAACTTCAACACAGCCCAAGCCTCCAGGAAGCCATCGCTTCTCAATAGCTGAGGGCCCAGAACCTCTGTACAAAGCAAAGTGTAGTACAAGCGGCTAGTAAGGCAAGCCATAAAATACACTCACTCATACCAAAGGAGAATTTAGAAATATCAGTTAACCTAACTTAAAAGTCATGTTTTTGGGTGGTTAGAGGAAGCCAGAGTACCCAGAGAGAAGTCAAGCATTTATAGGGAGAACAGATCTCAGGCCAGGATTCAAACCCAGGGCCTTCTTGCTGCAAAGCAACAGTGCTATCAACTCTGGCATGATGCAGGCCTTATTAATAAATAAATAAATAAAAATAATTACAAAACCAAAAAATGTTTTGTACTTGAATGACATCGCCGTCCCCCAGAGTAAACGACAGATTATTTTGCTCCTCTACAAGGGTTCCATCCATCAAATATGTTCTCAGTTTAATTTCCACATCTTGTCCTTTCTGAGGTCGGCTGGCTCGCCCCTTCCCTGGTTCCAAGACTTTCTTCTTAAGCTGGTCATTTCCTGCAAACAACGTAAGTGACATTGTATCAGAACAAAACGGAAGACTTTCTGGTGATTATAGAGCAACAAAAGGCTAAAAATTGGTTTTGTTTAACACTGTGGAGATTAGAACTCATTATTACAAAATGAAAAAAAAAACAGCACAAAAAAGCCAAACGTTTGAGTTTATCTTTGAAGTTTCAGTACAAGTAGCTGTGAAATCTCCAGTTAGCTTTAACCAAATTATGTCTCATTATTATGTGGGATATAAAGCAGCTTCTATAGGGGCATATCCACATGCTTGATGGTGCCACTAGCTTTAAAGACTGAGTAAAACTCTCCAGAGGAATGTAGCCTGCTGTGTCCTGTCATCCTACAGTTCTCACATACCCAACACATCCAGCCATTCGTCCATTTGTGCTGAAGCCTCAGATTCTTCCTCTGCATTCTTGTTTTCTGTATTATCTTCTACATTCCTCTCCCCTCCCCCAGCATCTTCCAAAGGAGGAAGGTCATCATCGATGTCTTCTTCGTCTAAAACCTCAAAGTCCTCTCCGCTGTCCAGCAACGAGGCTTTTCCACTCTTCTTGGCAGAGAGAGCATTTTCATGGGCATCTGATGCGTCCATAGTCTCCATTTTTCCAGTCAATAGTGCATCACTGTGTCAGGCAAAACAAAAAAAACAATGCAGTTACATGTATTTGAGATAGATATTTAGATTTGGGTTGCGATCTTAAGAGATGAAATTTCAAATCACTGCTTGATTCAATCAACCATAAGATGTTTACCTAAATAGCTACATAACCATTTTTAAAAAAAAAAACATTCTACAGTCTTTGTAAATTGTAAACAAATAAGGTACTAAAAGGCTCAAAAGAACATACCACACGTATTCGGTTAACTGACAAACAGAAACAAGCTTTCTAGAAGTTTCTAACAAGTTGCCTTGCAGCCAAACCCTCAAGCAGCTAGCAGGCTAACTGATTAGCAAAAATCATTGGCGTTAGCTGCTAGTCTCGATATGAGCTAGCAAACTGTCAACTGTTAATGTCAACACCAGAAGACCTTTTTCACCCTATTTAGCGACGTACTGCCGTTTTAATAATTTCAGGAAGTAAGAATTCGTCTAAGTCATTCATTAAATAAAAAAGAAAATGCACCATTTACCTCCAAATAACCTTGTTTTGGTCCCGAGTCGTGTCCCCCTTACTTCAGTTTAAGGCAGAGAAGTTAGCTTGCGCTTTATCAACACGACAACAATTACATGGGTTAGTGTTAGTTGGTGCTCAACATCGTACTGACTTCAACCAAGCAGCAACCTTCTTCCGGTTGGCTTGAAGCTCCTCCTTCGTGAGTGTTAAAAGTTGACTGCACACACACACACGCGCGCGCTCACACACCCTCTCTCATTACCGTGGTTTAAATGTTTTATTATTTTTGCTTATTTAAAAGCAATCAAGTGTAGAATGGTGAATAATTAAAACATGTCGAAAAGAAGATGTCTACTTTTAAGCATGTAAGAAAGCAGAAATAAAGACACCGAATCTTCAACATTTTGTTAATACAATCTCCAGAATAGTAGACAAGATGTTTATTTCTACAGTACCATTCATACATAATAGATCTACGAAAAAATAACTATAATACATAAAAATAAAGGTACACTGTAAATAAAAGGACTTTTAGTGAAAATATGCATGAACTGAAAGTATTTAGTCATATCATAAAACAAAAAAAATAAAATAAAAACAAATAGATACGACCTGGTAAAAATTAACTGATAAAAATAATATTTGTCCTTAAAGAAACGGTCTCTGATGACCTAATGGTCATAGTTAATACCTGACCTGTAAGTAATATATTTAACAATTAGGCCCTATACCAGTGTTTCCCAACCCTGGTCCTCAAGGCAGACTGCCGTGCATGTTTTAAGTGTTTTCTTGCTTTTGTTGATTTCAATTGAAGGCTGACTAATAGGGTTTCTCAACTGCAATCAGCTGAATCAGGTGTATTAAAACAGGGAAACATCTAAGACATGTAAGGATGTATGTCTTGAGGACCAGGTTTGAGACATGCTGCCCCAACCTATTCAGACCACTCAATGTTTACAGACCAGTGACATTTAAACATTTAAACACAATGTTTTTTGTACTTTGTCAAATACAATCTTGTTTGGATTAAGTTGGCCCATTGATTGTGTTAATACATAAAAATGCAGAAGTTGGATTTGGGTTGAGGGTTTTATTAGTCTGAAAAAAATCTTGCTTACAGCGCAGTCTGGGTTTTCACCCCCTGACTTGGATCATCTCCGGTCAATTTTTGACTGGACTAATTAGCAAACAGAAGGAGAATTTGTGAACAATGATGCTGTTTACTGCGACGTGTCCAGGGTGACCCCGCCTCTCGTCTGGAACCTTAGCTGGAGATCAGCACCAGCACCCCTCCCAACCCCACTAAGGGACAAGGGTGTAAAGAAAATGGATGGATGTTGCTGTTTACCCTTTATGACCACAGGGTACCCATCTTTTCTGAATGGATAACACATAATTTAACAAAGTTCAAATCATCTTAAGTTGGTTTCTTGAACATGTTGAGTTCACTGTCCTGAAGGTGTTTTCACAATCATCAGATCTCAATCTTTCAGAGCATCTTCAGCATGTGGTGGAGGAGGAGATTCACATTATGGATGTGCAGCAACTGAATGATGGTGTCCAGTAGAAATGGACCAAAATGGATCAGCCACAGCTGATCCATTTTGTAACATGTTTTAATTTGCAGTGATGATTTAAGGCCGTTCTAAAAACAAGAGGGACCAAACAGCCATGATAAAGATACAACTTGTGATACAACTTAAATTATTTCTCATGTAAACATGATGAGGACTAGAGTGAGGACTAGATCTTACTGTAGACATGAACTTTGTTCATAACTTAATAGGTGTACTGTGAACATGAATTAATTTATTTTAACATGGGTGAACTAACTAGTCTTTGTGAAGGGTGAACAGGTGAAACACTTCCTGTTCTTATTAATCCTCCTCTGCTGGTAGCCCCTGTTCTGGCATTGAATATCATCTGATCATGCTTTATAGCAAACACCCCTTAAAGTTAGGTACTTAATAAAAATTCAAGCCATAAATGTAGCAATATTTTCTGAAAAAAATATTTCCAGTCTGAAAATTTTAGCCACAGCTTTAAAAATGATTAAATTATAACCTTTTTTTTATTTTTTAAAACTTCATGTCAAATAAACTCTTCAGTTCAGACACGATGTATTTACTTTCTGATCCTTACAAAAGTAACTCAAGCTGAAGACGTAACAGAAAAAACACAAACAGGGGAAAAAAATCAAATGACATTTATTATTGATGCATTGTTTCTTTTTTATAAGCAAATTATCTGTTTTTCTTTCAGTCTAAAGAAACTTTACAATATAAAGAAACATACAAAGAACATCTTTATTACCTACACAAGACACCTAAGTCCCTAAGACAAGATTCTCAACTATCCTACCATGAAATACAAAGCAAACCCAAGAGACAGACTGCTTCATATTGAATACTGCCGAGTCATCTGAGAGGACCGCGAATGGTTCAAGCCAAACCTTCCCAGAGTAAAACAACCAGCCCATCCGACCAGCAAATCTTCCTAATGGTACAGTATTATACATCACAATAGAAGTACAGAGATGGCCAGCGATCAATATACACAGAGGACCGAAAGAGGATCAGTGAGAGAGTTTTTCCACTATATAATGCTATCACGGGAGTGGATAACGACACAGTTTACCCCCAACCCGAACATTCGGATTTTGATGTACTCTTACTTTTATAATCATGATTTCATTTTTTTTCTAGTTTAAAAGTTTTCTGGTACTGATAAAATCCTTCATATCAAAGCTGCAAGACAAGGTCACATTTCTGTAGGAACAAAAAAATGCCCTTTGGAAAATCTGGTCACATGATTTTTTTTCCCTATTTCATAGCCAACAGTAACATTATACAGAGAAAAAACAAGGAGTGAAGAGCCGGAGTGGGGATGCCTCGGCCCGTTTTGCGTCTCTCTGTCCTGTCCGCTTTCTGTCCTGTCCTTTCTTTCAATGCCTTCACCATGTTGCCGTCATTTACACATTCAGCCACTTTACAGCATCTTATAAATTTAGCCACGTGAGCCAAATGGTTAGGTTAACGCGCCTTTTTCTCTATGAAAAAAAAAACATGAACAGTTTTATTTATAATTTACTTTCAGCTGTATTCATTGGTAGTGACTGACATATCAAAAACATGTCAATGATATCAAAATGCATTTTACAGTATTTACAAAAAAAAAAGAAAAAAAAAACAATAACGAAAACAAAAGGGTGGTTGGGGTGGGAGGGAGAGGAAAGAAGGGAAGCGTTTCATTAAATTCAAGGAAGGAGAGACTGATTCCCAGGTCAGGGGTTGCCGAATCCTGGAGATATCCCTGTTTCCGCTGATATCAGGAAATAGACAGTTGTGTCGCCATCATCCGCAGAGGCTTCGAATGTTGATTGCTTATTGTTTGTTGATGTGAGCGGTGCAGAGCGAATTTGATTTCAGCAGCAGTGATAAGGCAGAGAACAGAACATACAGGAAAACACTCAAATCGTTTGATATGTAGCCATGTTTTGCTTAGTGTGACAATTAGGTTTCAGCTAAATGCATACAAAAATGAAGGTAGTTCACTGAAAAGACATATCTTTTATACAGTCTTCTATGATTGCTCTCTTCTCTGGACCTCTGTGGCTGCATGTTCTGGAAAATTCAAGGTGCATTGTCTCATCTAGACAAGTCCATCACAACAAAGTTAAGGAACTTGTCTAAGGACAGTCCTCTGTGTTGTATGAAAGGAATCATCCAACTATATGATTGGTATGGGCAGATTATCATAATTAAGGTATACCAAGGTTTAATAAAAAACAACAACAAAAAAATCAAAACAATATTTTTGCTGCTCCGATTGGTCTTTTTGAAATAGATTCGAGTTTATTACATTATTAGATCCAACTGCATTTAAAATGGTCAAATCTATTCTATTATTAGCTGTTATTAAATCGTTGGTTACAGCACCTACATAAAGAGCAAAAAGAAGTAAAAGCTATAATATTTTGTAAATTAAACCCAGTTTATATCATATTTTTGGCTTAAAACAAATCAAAGTAACAATATTTAAATGCTATAGTATTTTAGCTTAAATGGGAGTAACTGTTGTTTTATTTTTAGCTTTAAACAGTTTTGCTTTGATTGTTTTAGGTGTTAACATCTTGATACCATAGGATTTAGTCACAGCCTGAGAATCGCACGCCTGACAATTGAAAACAAGTTAAGCTTTGTGAGCGTATCACAAGGTTCAAAGTGATCAACCGGTCCAAAAATGTGACACAGTCCAGATCTTTTTGAGTGAATCCCAGATGGAAACTTTGCCACACAGGAAGTCCAGAAGAGAAAAAAAGAAAATGCAACCAAGTTGGACGACTCACTGACAAATCGTAAATAAGAAGAACACAAGGACAACACAAGCCAAACCTGTTATTTACAAATGAGGGGAAATCTAAGGTTCACAAACCGAGTTACCGAGAGCAGTTCCTGTCAGGACCTGCCAGAGTTCCCTGACTGAGTTGCTCTCCAGCAAGTGAAACAGATAAATGAGGGAATTTTTTTTTCCTAAAACAAGACAGATAAACAGCCGATCATCCAATGTGCATCTGTAGACATTTTCTTTTAATGACATCACCATTACATAATGCTAATGTGGTTAAGTAGCTGTTTCTCTGTCAATGGAGAAAATCTGGGAGGTCAGCTGTACCTTGAAACGCAGTTTGATGGAAATCCACGCAGTGAGACAAAAACACAAACAACAAACGGCTTCAGATCATGTAAACAGAAAGTCATTGTGCATTTCTCAGGTGTGTGCTTCTTCTGTTGTCATTGATTCTGCTGCTGAGATGCAATGTGCCCTTTGAAAGGAAGATTCATACCTACGTTAGCTGGATAATCACAAAAATATTAAAATCAGATTATTATCACCCACAAAAACAAAGCAAATATTAAATGAAAGTTGTCCTAAAATAGCATTATCAGTTCATTCTTTTGAAACGCCTGCCCACAAGAGGAGAGTTTATGAAAAGTCCCACGTGAGTCGACAGCTGCAAAGTCCTCCGTGTTCACGATTCTGACGGCGGCGTCCTGGTGGGGAAAGAGCTAAATGAAGAGCGCAATCCTACATGAGAAGGTTCTCGCTGAAGGAGGGGCAGGCTCTCGGTGGAGCAGATGAACAGAGAAGGTCCTTCCTGCTGTTTGGAGACCCTTTCACGCTCTCACACCCATTTTACAGGCAGTGGGATGTGGGGCTCGAAGGGAAGTCCTGCTGTCCAGGGGAATCCCCAGGGGCTGTGCGGCACCACAAGCCATCCACGAAGAGGAGGATGAGGAGGAAGGGAAGGAAGGAAGAGGGGGAGGAGAAGGAGGAGGAGGAAGAGGGCAACGCAAGACACACCATGGTGGTCGGGGAGGAAGGGATTCAGATAAAGGGAGATGAGGAGGTAAAATGAAAAATTAAAAAAAAAAATCACACACTCATCGTCATGTTGGGTGAATACTGCAGAGAGAGAAAAGAGAAGGGAGAGAGACAAGATAAGCCAATGCTGGATTAATATTGTTATGTCACCCAGTTTGAGATGAAAGCGGTACGGCTACAGGGTAAAATGCCATGTGCAGTAGCAGCTTGCAGCAAACGCAGTAACACAGCAGATAAAAATCTGTTATTTATTGTAGGTGGTAGAAAGCAGACGAGATATGAGCCCAAGGAGAAAATGTAGGATGCAGAATTTTAGTTTTTACTGATGCGCCAGCCTCACACAACTACGACATAAGCTAATATCTGTTAGCTGGCTAGACACCTTGAAATAGGACAGGCTAAAACAAGCGGCAGCATTTCTTGCATGAATGTTGCCCTGGGCGAGCCCCTTCTTTTGCCCCACCCCCAACTAATGGAAATGCAGGAAGTCACCTGCGATTCTTGGACAGGGTGGATACAGTGCAGCTCCACACAAGCCACCAAAACTAGTCTTCCTATTCTCAGCATCTAGCACAGGGTGCCGAGTCCACGCTGGCTGCTCATTCATAAAATAAATGAATACATTTGTTCAGTGCACAGCTGGTCGATAATATTTCTTATATGCGGTTCTCAGGTGCCCCCTTTTCTAATGTGGCTTTGGACACCTGCTAATATAGTCCATTTCAAAAAATGTAACGTGAAGAAATAAAAGCCTGTTTGTGCTTACATTGGCTTAATTAAGCATTCACCTCCTTAAAAGTCTTCATATTTTCCATGCTACAAAGCCAAGCTTTTATTGAAATTTTGTTTAAGGGACGATAAACAGTATATATAATTAAAAATCTCAATATTGCGGCATTCATCAGCCCCTTTCACTCTGATGCTAATAAAATTAAATTCTGTCCAACTGCTTAAGCAGTAAATAAGAACACCTAAATGCAATGTAACCTTAGCATAAACCCAGCTGTTCTGTGAACCTATTATTAGTGAACAAACAGCATCATGAAGACCAAGTAACACACCAGGCAGATTAAGGAAAAAGCTAAAAGAAGTTTATAGCAGAGTTAGAAGGAGAAGAAGAAACATGTTCAAGGCCGTAACGAAGAGTTAACATGCAGAGCAGTGTAGATTTAGCTTTTAAAACAAAAAACAACAACATGGAAGTAGGTTACAGCAGAAATGAGACTTTTAGTTCCAGGTTGAGGTATGATGTGCTACATGCTACTCACACTTTCACTTTGGAATGGATTTAAAAAGTTGCCTGCCATCTCGCCGTCATCCCGCGGAGTGCCGGGAGGATTGTTCATGCCTGCCATATTGTTAGGCGAATTCTACAACCCAAAACAGAAGAAACGAACAAGAACCAATAAATAAAAAATTAAATGTGGAAAAAGAGAAATCAGCAGCTACGCAATAGGTCAAATAAGCTGACCTTTGGCAACCCATCCATGTCCCCAGAGCCTGTGATCAGAGGTAGAGGAAACAAAAACATTAGCAGAATATCCAGAACTTAAATGAAGCTGTTTGTTGCTGACACAGATAAACTTTACTGGCTTCACTGATCACGTCACATCCACAAAATCAATAGGCCTGCTCACCCCGGTCTAATCTGTTTAAATTTTGATCAATAATAATAAAAAAAAAAACTAAAAAAAAAAAAACTGTTGAAAACACACTTCCCGAATCTGCCACGAGAGGGCGTTGTGCTACCGCTAATAGACAGGGGCAAGAAGAAACAGCCATGTTTTATCCCAAACGTCCTCAGGAGAGGAATCTGCTGCACACAGCTGTCTCACCTAGTGATCCGTTCATATGATGCTGCTCCATAGCTCCCATTCCTCCCATTGGTCCATCCGGACCTGGTCCCATTGGGAACTAAGGAAAAACAGTTTTTGTTAAAAAAAAGAAAGAAAAAGAAATAGCTGAGAAAAATCATTGGTCTTTTCTGTGTTTTTGCATGGTAAAGCAGCGCGTATAAAAAAGGAAGTTGAATATGAATAAAAATGTTCAGGACTCACATTCGGTCTGTTTCCACCCGGACCAATGGGGTTCATCATTGTGTAGATGTTTTCGCTTGAATTTGTGGAATCTGCGGAAAGAAAGCAAGCGAACATTAGCGAGCGTAAGATATGAAAGCAGCTGAGTTGCAAAATCTTTGTGCGTTCACTCAACGTATCACTCCCCAGTGCAACACATGCCTTCAGAAGTCAAGAGGTTGGGCAAGACGAGCGAACAAACTACAAACAAAGAAGGGAAACAGGACCACGGTTCCTTCATCGTGTTATGAGGAAATTAGATATGCCTGCTATGTGACCCCTTTGTGTGGATGCTGAAGAGATTCAAAGGGATAAGCTGACCTTGCAGTGACACTGCAGGTAACATATAGAAGATGCAAACAAAAAAAAAGTGACACAAAAAAGAATAAAGAACAATCTGGTCCAGGATGCATTGAGTGGTGGAGAAATCCTGGCTGTGAACACCAATTGTGTTGTCGTGACTGTTGGAAAGTATGGGGGGTGGGGGGGGGGGGTGGAGGGGCTGAGAACATGTGAGGTGTGCCTCACTGAGGGAGGTTTGTGCGACTGCAGAGGAAATATGTTTTCCCTCCCGGTGTGCGTGCGAGCGTTGCTGCGAAAAGGTTGCCCCGCAACATATCACAATAGAGGAATGTATATAAATAATGAATGGAGGACATAAAAAGGAGCTCTCCACAGGCCAACGGGAACGGAGCAGCTACAGGGTATCAGTGTTTTCTTCTCAGCCAATCCTCCACTGAGACTTTATTGACGGGTTAAAGCTGGGACGGATCAGTCAGTGAATTTTGGACCTGCATGCCTTTGCTTCCTTGAATACACTCATTATAAAACGCTGTAAACAATGCTGGAATTTCAGTATGTATATATATTTTAATGATATGTAGATAAGTGTTGTTTTTTCTTTTTTTTTTCTTTAAATATTTCTGAGAGAGAAACAAGGAGCTGTCTGAGAATAAGTTTAGATGGATCCTGTGTGGATAAAAAAAAAAAAAAAGTGAGCTACTGACCTCCAGGGCTGGGCATGATTGGAGTTCCCGGTGGTCCACCTCCACCTGGGGGACCCTAAAAAGGGATGAGAGAAAGGAAGAGTGCTGATTGCCAGTCAGTCACCACAGAGTAACAGGTAATTTATGGCCCGTGGTCACACGTGAGCCCACGATGGGGCACTTACCACATAGTTTCCTGGAGATGAGGATGAATAAGCTATCTGTGGTGAGAACAGACATGAGGAGAGAGAGAAAAAAAATGATGCCCGTTCTTGTAAAGGCAGCCAGTCATGGTGGAGAAGACATGAGAGAGAGAATGACTCACCGAATTATTGTTGGGATTCGGCCACGGACCTCTTCCACCGGGTCCCCTGAGAATACCAGCAGCAGAGGAGAAATTACTCAGCGGAAATAATGTTGTGATTCACGGTTAACAGGAGATGATTTTAAATTTTTTTGTGGTGTGATACTTAACAATTGGAAACAAACAAGTATCAACAATCACAATAATTCCTGATAATTGGTAACAGAATATAAAAAGTGGACATGTGAGTATTATAAACCCCAACTTTTAGAGGTAAAAAAAAATGTTTGCTAAGATTTGATCCTAGAACAGGGAAGGTCTCCTTTGCCCTGAACGTAAATGGATTTAGAGTTTTGCCAATTAGACTAGTTATAAAATGTTTATTCAGTTGTTATAGAACCATTGGGAACGGCTTGGTTTCCAAAACAGCACACATTCTTACAGCAGTCCTGCTTTTATTTCTGAAGAAACCTTCAAGAAAAATGTGATATATATTTCCTTCTACTCTCTTTCTTTTATTTAAAGTTGTTTAGATCCAAAAACAGTCTCCAACAACTGATTGACATGTCGACGGCAAACTTCGACTAAGCTTTCAACAATCTTTTCAACAACATCAATAAAAAAAATGTTTCCTCATTTTCATATTAAAGGTGGTATGCCTCAAGGCTCAATTCTAGATCCAAAGTTTTTTTTCCTCCTATTCATACAATCTATAAATCATTCTTAGTTGCTATTTTAACATGTGTACTGGCATCATTTTACTTTTTCTTTTTTTTCTCCAAGAAAATATTTTGTGGACTTCTTGTGTTTTGATCTTAAATTGGTTTGCAAAAACAGCAACAACAAAAAAAACCATCAAAACATGAACCGCTTTCCAGTCATCAAATCAAGCACTTCATAGATGAGAGAGGAAATTTAAAGGGTTTTGTTTAGGAGTAATGTAGGTACCAAATGTAACAGATTCATCCTTGTTTTTATTATCTGAATATTTCAGCAAAACCTCTGAATAACCCTGAATCAGAGTATGCTGGGATGGATCACTTTGCTGTTATCCTATCCACTACCAAGTGAGAACTCAGTGGGGGTTTGTTGGATTAACATCTCTCTAAATCACTGTGCACCTTGTTAAAAATAATAATACATTATATATATATA
>CAEGAF010005792.1:0-35000 GCA_903067075.1 Micropoecilia bifurca
CAGAGGCCTCATGCAAAGCAGAAGGCAGGTTTGGAGAGCTGAGGAGGGAGCTGACATTTGAGCCTCCCGGGTAAACCAAGCAGCTCATGTAGAGACAGTAAAGATTCCTTTGTCTTGACTGATCTGTCATTCCTGTATTCCTGTTTCTTCTCACTCCTTTATGCACACATCACCACTTTGCTCTGGATCACCGCAGGAAGGGGTGTCCTTTCGCCCCGGACAGTTAGTGACGCAGATAGTGGGACCCAAGGCTTTTCAGTAGGCTGGCTGTAGTTGATCTTTTGTCTTTAATACAACAGCTTGCAAAGTATTTATACATGTATTTTATTGAGATTTTATGTAGATTGACACAAATTGTGCAAAATTGTAAAAGAAAGATAATATATTTTTTATTGTCTTTTTTAACATGTATTTTTGTACTTCGCTGCTCTGATACACCTTAATAAAATCTGGAGAAACCAAAACCCTTCAGAAGACACAGAAGCAGTGTTTTTATTCTCTATACACATACAGCTGTTCTGTGAAGGGCTTAAAGGTTCTTTGGACATTATTAGTGAAGAAACAGCATCACAAAGACAAAAATGTAGACTTCGAACAATGAATTATGCGCAGAAAGTTTTAGGAAAGCTTGAAAATTGCTGTTCGCTGAACCAGTCTGACTGAGCATGAGCAGTTTTGCAAAAAAGATCGAGCAAAAATGTTGCTCTGGTAGAGATAGACTTGCAGCTGGGATTGCAGTGAAACTTGTTTCTGCAAAGTATTCATTCTGGGCAGGTGATTACAAATGCAGATTTTTATTTGCATAAAACAAGGCGTACTTTTACCTCCACTTTGAGGTTACTTTGTGCTGGTTTAGAAAATAAAACATAAATATAACCTTAAATAATGTTAAACATCTGCATTTTCTCCTTCCCCCCCAGTCTGTCCCAGTACAGCGAGGAAAACATGATGGACCCCTACAACTTGGCCATCTGCTTCGGCCCAACCCTGATGTCTGTCCCTGAAGGCCATGACCAGGTCTCCTGCCAGGCTCACGTCAACGAACTCATTAAAACTATCATCATCCACCACGACAGCATCTTCCCAGGCCTGCAGGACCTGCCAGGCCCAATATACACAATCCCTGGAGCTGGAGACGACTTCTGGTGAGAGCAGGGATACAGTTAAAATATCAATGGGATAAAGCGCCCTGGGACGCTCTGTACAAGTCGTTTCAAACGGCTGCTGGAGATTTGGGAGGAAACGAATTGAGGAGGGAGTGAAGGATTTATTTAAGGGTTGCCAGGGAGAGATTTAGAGCGGGAGGCTACACAGATCCAGGGGCCACGGGAATCAGCTTACTGTCCATCACATGGGAGATTAAAGCCCCACCTGACCACATCAGGCAGCACACAACAGCGCAGGCAATGGTTGATTTTCCAATCTCAATCTTGGAGCTTGTTATTGTGATTACTGCCAATCAGTCAATGTGAATGGGCTTAAATTATGTTATCACACCGGCAACACCTGGGACTTGTTGAACGTCTAGCTTTTGATTGCAGAATAAAAGGACACTCGTGATTTAATTTAATTTAGGGATAAAGCGACCTTTAACCTTCCTGTAACTACATGTATGCATAGGCCACTTGGATTTATTTTGGTTGGTTGACCGTAGAATTATGAGAAAAGGCATCCTGAATGCTTTTGTCCTGTTTCCCCAAGACATCTTTAACTTTAACAAATATCCTGTATTACTGTGTGTGTGTGTGTGTGTGTGTGTGTGTGTGTGTGTGTGTGTGTGTGTGTGTGTGTGTGTGTGTGTGTGTGTGTTTGTGTTTTACTGTGTAACAAAGTGTAAAGTGTAAAAAAACAACCAAAAAAAACTAATGTCAAACTCATCAAATCGTACAAGTTGGTATCAAGAAAGGTCATTTTAAAACATTACCATTTCTTAAAAAACAGCCTTTTTTATCCCAGATGATCCTGGAAAAATCTGAACTACTATGCTTTGGCAAATTATTAAGGAGCCTTAGATTTTATCACATCCTGTAACTTTGTAATTTGGGGATTTTATGTAAATTTAATTTACATTTTAATTTTATTTTATGTAAATTCAGTGTATCTCACATAAACTAAAACAAAAGTAGTGTACCACTGTTACACAAAAGGAAAATGACAGATCCACACAACACTTTTTCAGATCTTTTTTTTTTATTATTCCTCCTCCACTTCACAAGTAAGCCTTCCTTTGTGTCAGTCTAACACACAAACAGAGTCCAATAAAACACACAGGGTATAAACTCCTTTGCAAGGCACTGAGACTGAAACCTCCACCTCCTTCTTGAGCATCCTGTGTTGTGTGTGTCTGCTGCAGCGACAGTCCGCAGTGTGAGCCCCCCCTGGTGGAAGAGCCGGCACCCGACACCGTCTCAGTCGGCCACAACAGTGAAGACGGTGCGTTCTTTAACTCTGTTTTACTTCAACAAACCCCGTTCTGCTGCTCACTGTCTATAATGTCGTCATAGCTCCCGACCTGCTTGCTTTAACCTATTAATAATGCATTTTTATCATCACTGTAAGGCAGCAGCACTAAGCAGCTTTGCACTAATGTGGCTCTCCACCCCCCTTCTCTCTTTCTCCCTCTCTCTCTCTTTTCCCTTTGCATCCTGCTTTCTGCCGCTCCACCTGCCTCTGTTGACCCTCCCTCTGAATCTCAGGCACCTTGGCTGTTTCAGAGTCTGAACCGGTCGAAGCCGTCGCCAAGTTTGACTACACGGGGCGCTCCGGTCAGGAGCTGACGTTCAAAAAGGGCGCCTCTCTCCTGCTGTTCCAGCGAGCCTCCGACGACTGGTGGCAGGGGCAGCACAACGGAGTGGAGGGTCTGGTGCCGCACCAGTACATCACCATCCAAGAGACGTAAGATTTTCTCTGGCCTCGTGTCGGAACGGCGGTGTTACAGACGTTTGTTTTTATTTCCGTGCTCAGATGTTCGGATGTTTCACTCACGGGACAAAGAGCCCTCTGTTCAAAACCTAAACAGGGAAGAGGCAAAACACATGTCTGACATTTCTGATCAAACGTCAACAGTTTACGCTCTGTTGGAAATCCCCCGTTGCTGAGCGAGTTGAGCAGCAGTGATTCAAGATGCATGTAATTACAGATCAGTTTCCTTCTCAGCTTAAGACGGGCAGACAGTAGTTTGTAAACGTTTCAGGTTGTGTTAAATTTGACCAAGAGAAAGGTTCAAGATTTTCTCTCTGATACGTAAATATCCGCAGTAACACAATATTGTTGTCCAGCTGTGGTGCAGGTCTGGTAGGATTTGGTAGATTACATTATGGACACCATACCTTGAAAAACATTTAATATCCCTTTTAGTTTTCCACATTTTGTCACCCTGCAACCAGAATCTTTAATATATTTTATAGGAACACGACAAAGAAGAAAACAAACATCTTGTCTTCACTCTCGGCTGTTTGCTGGGCAATTAGCGCAATCAATGTTTTTTTTTTTCCACGCAATTTTTCAGATCTGATGCTGAACGCGCGAGTCCAAGGCCTGAAGTGGACAGCAGGGAGCAGCTGGAGGAGAGGGTGTCCACTCGGGGCAGCGCACCATCTCCCACAGGAGGCCATGTGGCCGACATCTATCTGGCCAACCTCAAGTGGGTTCCGCGTCCGCAGAACATCACCATTTCAACCACCTGTGCGTCGGGGATTTGCTGCAGCTCCCTGCCAGGTTCAGTTAAACTCAGTAAGCATTTTGTGTCTTTCAGGCTGAAGAAACGGCCTGAGCCCGGGAACATGCGGAGACCGTTCAGGTCGGAGAGCGACAGCATAGGTCCGGCGGCCAGCAGCAGCGGGGCGGGAGGCGTCCGAACGGCGCCTCCCGCCGGTGGAGCTCAGGTGAAAGACTCGGGAGACAAACGTCCCGTCAGCGCTCACAACATCCTCAACTCGGTCACTAGGCACTCTTCACTCAAAACAAAGGTACGGTACATGGGATGTTGATTCTATTTTTCTTCTGTTTTTTGCTCCACAGGAAGACGTTTTCTTGCCAATACTGACACATTGTCTGCTGATGCAGAAGTTTGTAAAATAATCCGTAATGTTTAGTACTGTTTAATCTTAAGAAGTTGTCATCGAATTCTACTTATTCATATTTTAGCAGTTAGTTAATTGGTAGTTTTTTCAGCACACTCTGTATTGACAACCAGCCCTTTTGAGGACATTTGTGAGTTTTAAATTACCCGAAATTCAAATGAGTTTGACGCCCCTGGTTTAGGTGGAGAGTCCACAGTTACGGAAGGCGACCCCCGCAGGACGCTCCAAGAGTTTCAGCAACCACAGGCCCCTGGACCCTGAGGTCATAGGTCATGTGGAGCTCACCGCACAGGTACGGCTTTTTCCTCCGTTGGAACTCGGTTCCTTTCGTCCTTGGTGTTTTGGTTGCTTACGTCGTGTCTGCCTGCTGCGTTGCAGGAAACCCAGGACTCTGCCCTGAGCGAGCTCAGCAGGTTTGAAAGACAAACGCCCTCCAAACACACGCACACCCCGGACGTGGTGCTGGACACGCTGGAGCAGCTGAAGGGCATGAGCGGAGGCGGCGGAGGAGGAGCTTCCGAGCCCTCCAGCCCGCTCCACTCCCGTCTGCTGCGGGACTGCGAGGGCGGCCCCTCTTACGTCCACCCGCTCCAGCGCAGCGCCTCGTCGGCGAGCGACGTTCCCTCGTCTTTCCGCCCTCCCAAGACCCAGCCGCGGAGCCCGCTGCCATCGGCCACGTCCCCCTCCCTGTCTTCGTCGACCCTCTCCTCGTCCGTACCTTCCTTCAGGGAGCTGCGTCCGCCGGCGACCAGACCGAAACCCGTGGTGTTCCCAAAGGGAGGGGGGACCGGGAGCCCGGCGATGGGCTCTCCGACCTCCATCGTGCCCCCAACGCCGCCTCCTCCACTCGTGGGCCACGCACACTCACTCGCTCACACGCCCCCTCCCCCTCCGCCCCCCCCTCAGTCTAATGACAAATCCTGTCCCGCTTAATTTTTTTCCCGAATTCCTTGTAACAATCCTTACAGCTCTTTCAGCAAGTGCAAAAAACACTTCGGTTGTTTCACATAACCCCTCTACTCATATGTAGCAGTTTCTTAGCAACTTCTTAGGTGTCATTGTCTTTAGCAGGAAGAGTGTGCCCTCTGCTGGCAGCTCTGCTTTACTGCAAGGAGAAGCTTGGATCTTTTCTTTTCCTCTGCAGAGAGATCTCTAAACAACGCTGGATTTCATAACCTCCAGCAGGGGAACAACATCTGGAGCCTACACACACGCATATATAATTTTTTTGGGGGGAGGTGGGCAGCAAGGGTTTGCATATGAAATTGCGTTTCAGTGCTGGTGTAAGAGTTATTTGCCTTTGCGAAGGAGCTCTGTGTAAAGAACAAAAAGCACTGTTTAATTTTTGTATAATAGACATGACAGGGTTTTTGTTTTTTTCTTTTTGACAACCCTGTGTTGTGTGGAGAAACAGATGGGAGTGTTTGATTTACGAGAACAGACTGTGAAAGCCAAGCGCCCCACTTTGAAGAACCGAAACACACCGACTTGCTGCTTCACAAGAGGCAGATGGGATTTTTTTATTTTCTCTTCGGAACGATGAGAGAAAGGAAAAACTTGGCCAAATATCAGTGTAGATCACGTGATCAAGAGCTTTATTTACATCTCCTTCAGTGTTTTAATACATCTGTGGTGTTTTTAACTACATAACATAAACATGTATCTAATATGGCCAACAGTAATTCTGAATCTAACATAGCAATAAAACAATGAAAGCAAAAAGTTTGGCGGTATGGAGCTGCTGTAGTGCAGCAGTTTTGCCGTGTGTCTGTGTGTAGGGGACCACTGAAACCCAGCGTCTTTATATGGCATTTTTTTATTCTTATTTTTTGGACTGTGCACACATTTTCCCCTAATGTGTGGTGATTTGAGGCAGCTAAACGCCTTTCAGGTTTTTATCATGCATGCTGGGGCCACTCACAGTACCAACTAGCCGAACTGGGGATACCAGCTGTAACACAAGTTCAAAAAAAGTCAATAATTTATGAGTAAAGAAAACATCTTGATCGTCTGTTTTTGCTATTTAATAATCATGTTGATAACTGGAAAGCATGCAGCTGAGGATCTTCCTGAGTGTTTGCACATGTAAGCACAAAAAATCCACCTCGTCTTCTGTGTTCCCGAGTTAATGCCAAGAATAGGTTGGGTGGGGGAACTTATGGACTGTTATATCTATCTATATGCATGTGTGTAAGTGTGCACATGCATGGATAGAGAGTACTTTATGCACCTCCCCGGCCTCCACATAAATGAATGCCAACTGAAAACTACATTCAGGAGACACGTGGGGACGCCAGTTCTCAATATCCTGAAAATGTGTCATTTACAGCTGCAAATGTATTTCTATATCCCTGTAGTTTTCTTCACATTTTTGCCACATTAAAACCATGTTCAACATATTTTAGTGGGATCTTGTAGGATCAACTCAACACAAAGGTAGCTCATAATGGTGAAGTGGAAGGAAGGTAGCAATGGGGGTTTGTTTTATCCAATACGCCTCGGCAGCATTCAGTTTCCTTCAGTAGTCGCCTAATTACTTAAGTGTCTGAGTGCAGTTTCACCTCAGTATAAAAACAGCTGTTCTGCAAAATAGTGATGGATAATTGTTGCATTTAATTGTGATGTATGATGATGAATATCAAATCTAACTGATGTTTGCAAAAAAACTGACAGTATGGTTAGTTTATTTTCCTGTTTGCAGAATTATTTTCCCTGTTGACTCCAATATATATCAGTACGAACGAATATATGATTAATTACAATTACAGACTTCACAGTCTACAGACTTTCAGCTCTGTTTGCAGCAGAATGTGGTTCTACACAAAATGAATACAGGAGACTGAATACAAATAGATTTTCCCCTGCAAACTTTTCAAACCAATCACCTTTGACGTTATGCACCACTTCGTGTTGGGCGATCATAGTAAAATCCTACAAAAAAAAAAGTAAAAGACTCAAGTTTATAGTTGTAGCATGACAAACTGTGAAAAAAATTTAAGGGATGCTATTACTTTTGCAAGGCACTGTAAATGAGGAACAAACCAGCTAAGATAGCTGATGTGTTGTCTTCAGTCATTGTAGCAAACCTAGCAGTGGCAGACATGCTTGCTGTTATTGAAAAGACAATGCGAAAACTGGCCTTTTTTTTTTGTCCGTTTGCCCTTTGCAAAAATGAATTTGCATTATGTGAAAAAAAAGAAACTCACAGTAAGAGAGAGCACAAATCCATGCCTTTTCAGTGTGTTACTGTTTTTTTTTTAGTTGTTTTTTTTAGTTGTTTTTTTCCAAGCTTCCCCTCCACCCCCCAGCTCTACAGCACAGTATGCATTCCTGTATTGAACTGTATCTGTCAAGTCTCTTTGAAATCTCTGTATAGTTTTTGTGCATACCTGGTGTATTTGTGTTGCTCTTACCTCAATATCACAACTGGAGGGACTGTGCGATGCAGAACCACTCCTGTTCACGCGTACAGTACAAACATGCATGTGGGAGGTCGGTGCATTTGTGAAAAGGCGCAAAAGACCTTCTGTGAACTCTAATCAGTCATTGTGCACTTGGCTTGCATGTGGACTAACTGTGTGGGGATGATGTGTTGGAGTTGAATATTGTTGATGAGTATGCATTTTTTGTGTGTGCATTTGGGGAGGGGGGGGCAGATAAAAAAAAAATCACAGAACTAAAAAAAAAAGACAATAATGTCAAATCTATTTATAGTTGTCTCTATTACTGGAGAATCATGTGCTCAGATGTACTTTGTATATACAATGTTGTACATTACAGAGGTACACTTTTGGTACAGTATTGTACAGTAATAGCAATAGTAGTTTAATCAAACAGGCCTTATATAATTCTATGTGTAGTTCTTGTAGTAGATCTGTTTTTTTAATAAACATGGCTTGCTATAAGATTTGTTGATCCACTGAAAAACACACACACACACACACACACACAGCTGGAACACAAAGGTAACGTAGAGTTAGACATATCTAACTCAAAACAGGATAAAAAATGAGCTCTCAAATGCTTTTTGTATCAAGAAAGTGGTTTCTGGACTTTGATATCTCTTGCAAAATATGTAAAAAAAAAAATAAAAGCATCCATTTCTGCATTAGCATAATGTTGCACAGGAAAATTTTAGGAAAACTCAACCTTTAATTTGAGTACACATATGTATACGTACCAGTGAGAAAACCTATTTGCCTCTCCGAATATTTCTTTTGTTTTTACTTTTTTAATCACACTTACATTTTTCAGATGAGCAATATTATAAGACAGTCATAAACTGAGTAAACATAAATTGCAACTTTCAACTGCTGATTTCTCTATAAAGGAAAAAAAGATATTCGAACCAACCAAAGGCGTCTCTGTGGTAGCCAAGCAATGAACAAACAAACTGAGGCAAACAAAAGCAAACAGCTGTCTAGCTAACACTGATCAAGTGTCTCTCTACCAGGAGACAAGATAACCACACCCATCGCTTCTGCCACTACATTGCTAACTATTGACATTGTGACATTTAGTGTGGACTGTGTCTTACAGACATGTCTCTTGAGGTATAGAGTCCACTTTGGTTTTGCAAATCGTTCCAGCTCATCTAGTTTGCTTGGCTCCTTAAACACTCACCATAGATTCTCAATGGGATTGAGATCTGGGCTCTCAGATATAGAGTGGCCCTCAGATCGGGGCTCTGAGGGCCACTCCAGGACCTTGATTTTCAACAAGGTTGGTGAGAAAATTTGAGGTATGCTTTGGGATGTCTTTGTTGAACGACAAGATGCCCCAAATCTGGCCTAATGCGAGACTTGCAGCAGGCTTAATTAAATTATTCTCCCAAATGCGAAAATTCTGCAGTCGTTTCCATGATCCCACCAACACAAACAAGCTTCATAGTGCCTGAAGTAGCAAACCACCACCAGGTGTGACTGTGTTTTAGGTGTGATGGCTTCTCTCTTCCTTTCCCCAAACAAAAGCAACATCAATCTGCCCAAAGAGCTCAAGAATGGTCTCATCAGGCCAAAGAACAGACTTCCAAACAACATCACCATGTTTCAAATGTTCATGGGGAATAATTTGTTTCAGCAGTTGAGTCTTTCTTGGATGGTGGATGGTGAAGAGCTGTCACTGCTACTGTCCTTGTCAAACCTATTCCACTGGAGGCCAGCGGAGCAACACTCATCTTGGTAGCGACCCGGAGATCCTTACTGGCATCTCTAGTTATTTTTCTCTCAAGTTACTCAAATTTTTTGTTCTTACGCCCCTGAGAGAATTTGTGACTATATTTTGCAATGGCGTGCAGCTTTCATTCACAATAAACCTCTGCTATCCTCTTTCTGAGATTAACGCTAACTTTTTTTTGGCAGGATCGATTTACTTCTTACAAAAAGTCTCAGAGTAGTCGAAGCGTTCAAGTAAAGAAAAAAGAAGGTGGATCTTTCCGGCCTTATTGTTTTTCGGTTTTCATGTTGCAATTCAGCACATCAGTAAAAATATACTGATCAAACTCTATGCAGATTTTGACTTTGTTCTTTTGGAGGCAGTAAAAGTATGAACAGGTTTTATGTTGGGAACTTAGACATTTTAAAAGTGTACAGTTTCTGAACTTAACTGTTTGTTTTTTAAACTGTGCTTAGAATGACAGAAAGCGGTGTCGTTCTAAGTGTCTGGGTTAGAGTAAAACACTTTTCTTATTTGGAGAAAAGTGTGAGCATTTATTGTATTGTATTGTATCATTAATTAAGTGCCTGAAACAGTTTATATTACCAAAACTGAGATTTTGTACGCATGACTATCTTGTGAAAACAAAACAAAAAACAAACAACCACTCAAATTAATGTAGAACTATTCATTGCGTGATTCAGTGATCTTTCAGGCCGTAACTAGACTGGTTATTTACACAGCTACGGTTTAATAAGCAAGAAGTCGGAAGTTCCCTAGTTATTTCCGCTGTCGTTACCCAAAGAGAAACGTCCGCCCCTTTTGAAGCCTACACACTTCCTTCATCACACACGCCACAGTTCAGCCATGCACAGAGGCTGTTGCCCTTCAGGAATCTAATAAAACCTTTGAATCCTCGTGTAAAACTCAGGACGCCCTGCTGCCGCTTCCCCCCGTGTCACCCGCTGGGGCAGCAGCCATCACTCCGACATGCTGTCACCTTTTTCTGCGGAACAAGTTTTACACGCTGGCGTAATTTGTTTCCAGTCGAGTTAAGTTTTATCGCGGCACGACGCTGAGTGGCGGATGGACTGAAACGGGCTGGAGCCGCTGACAAAACGCTATAGACGAATAACAACTCGGCCAACTGCAGAACCGGAACCAGGTAAGCTAACATAGCTGCTAACGTGATAACTTCTTAACATGCTAACAAACTTCGAGAACTGTGTCTTAAACGACCAGTCCGTATAGCTAGCTCGTTATTATAGTAGTGGCTAGTATATGGACACATACATACACGTTTATTTGTGTGTGTATTTATTTATACACAGGTAAATAAATAAGTGGATCTGCTGTCACCTTAACGAACCTTCAATGTTTCATGTGTTGTTGCAGGTAGGAGATTGGAAAGTTTCCAAAGTGCTGGGAGTGTCAGACATCTAAAAGTGATCTGTCTAGAAGAACAGAGAAATGACAGATTAATGTGTCAACTAAGTTAAAAAATAAATAAATAAATGCATAAGTAAATATTGCGACTTTTTAAAGCACGCCTATTCCCATTCTTTTAAATTCAGATGGAATTGTTTTTATAAATGTTGTCTGTCTGAATGGGGTTTAGTAAAGAAAACAACCCACTGTGGGATTCCTGATTACAAAAACAATGTTTTTAACAGCACTATTGAAACATAGATTTAAACAGTGAGTTTCTTAAAAGTGGTTTGGATGTGCAAACAGTCTGGCACTTCCCCTTGGGGATTTTGAAAAATCATAAACTTCTACATGCTATTTTTTTGTTGTTGTTTGTAGCATATCCCAGTCTGCTGAAAAACATGTCCATTTCCAGTCATCACTTACTGTGAAAATTTCACATTGGATCTCTAGCAATGTGGATTCTGTTCTCTTCTTACTTCGTCTAGACTATTGGAAATTAATTTCCAAATTAAATGTTTATTTTGGCAGAGCCTTGGTTCAGACAGCCACTTGAATGATTCATATGAATTATATATGTATGCACAAAGATAAACTTACAGGTTCTGAAAACTTAAGCATTGAGGTAGAAGCTGGTGAACAATGAAAAATCAGGATCTTAAATACTGAGGCAGGGTGGAAAGTGACAGAATAGCTAGACAAACTAACTAGAGGAAAGGTGGTACAGCGGCAGCAGGGAGAAAGAAATCAGGAAAACTGCAGAAAGAAAGTAGCAAACAAAAGAAGTTGAACTCTAGAAAAAGAGGAAAAAAGCCCCAAAAGAATCTTAAGAAGACAATAAATACAAATTTACAAGGAGAAGAATAAACTAAGAAACTAAACATAAAGGAAAGATATATTATGTCAAGAAACGGTGATAAACATGACAGATCAGAATATGGCAAGATGTATAGAATATAAATAACCCACATGAAGAAGAATCACATACAAACCAAAACCCAAACATCGATGCAATATGACATGACATTGAAAATGTAATTGAATTTGTAAAGATGACAATTGGTTCCTGTTTCTCTTTAGCCCAGGCAAAATGCTACTGGTTCAGAGATAGCAATAAAACACAAACCGTATAGTGAATCAATAAAATGTGTTTTCCTTTTTCAACTGAAATACTGAAAACAACTTTGGAATGAGGTTCTAATGAACTGAGATGCACCTGTTCTACTTCTTTGGCCACCTTTTCCTCACACATTTCAAATGTTGACTTGTTTGTGATCTGCGCTGTGTTTCTGCTACCGCGTGACTCTTCTCTCTGCTTCTTCTAGTATGTCAGGCATAACAGGAAGCACAGCAAACTACCTGTGGTCTGTGCATGACGTCCTCGGGCAGGGGGCCACCGCCAGCGTCTACAAGGCGCGCAACAAGGTAGCCGCCACCGGCAGAGCCACTTCACATCAATAACACTTCCCTGCGTCACTTTAGCCACCGTCTCATACGACAACTTTGCAACTTTGCTGTTGCGTCTTCAAAAGATAAGGGAAGGCTGCGGTTTCAGGGATGTGGGCTGTCTGACGCTCTCCTGTGATGCTCTGTGCGTATTTGTGCAGAGATCAGGCGAGCTGGTGGCAGTGAAAGTGTTCAACGTGCTGAGCTACAGCCGCCCCCATGATGTCCAGATGAGGGAGTTCGAGATGCTCAGGAAGCTCAGCCACAGCAACATTGTGAGGCTGTTTGCTGTCGAGGAGGTAATGGAACCAGAGGAAGAGGAAACCGAAACGGAGTGACGTGTTGCAACTGAGTGTGTCGCAATAAGCGATTAATCAGTTGATTTGCATGAGATAGTAAATCGAGCTCGGTCATTTCCATTTGCGTGATTGTTTTGTTTTTCTTGGTTCCGCTCTCTCTTTCTACCAAAGATTGGATGACGAATGGGCTTCGTTGGCCTCAACTAACCTTTTATTTGAAGGACAGTTTTGTTTACAGAGGCTTCAGCATCCATCTTACCAGTTGTTTTGGGTGCTTTGTTTACTTATTTTGGATAAGTAAAATGTCTTTCAGTTCCACGTTTATTAATCCTTGAGAGGGTGTACTTGCAGCATTATGCCTTTATTATTATATTAGCTGAAAATTATATTAAAACCATAATATTGTCAATTGTCAACGTCTGGAGCAATTTATCATCCAGCAAAATCTGCTACTGTGACAGGCTTAGTTGCAACAACTGGAATATTTCACATAGATTTTTTTGAAGTTGCTGCTAAAACTTTTCTTATAAAGGAGTGCAGCTGTCTGACTTTGTTGGTTTTCTGCCAGCTGCAAACAAAGCAGAAGGTCCTGGTGATGGAGTATTGTTCAGGAGGGAGTCTGCTCAACCTGCTGGAGGACCCTGAAAACGCCTTTGGCTTGCCTGAAGCAGAGTTCCTCACTGTCTTGCAGTGCATAGGTAGGGTGGTGGGTCTGATTTTTCTCTGCGTTTCCGTGTGCCCACGTGTGACCCCCGTCTTTGTTTTGCCTGCAGTGCAGGGTATGAATCATCTGCGGGAAAACGGAGTAGTGCATCGGGACATCAAGCCGGGGAACATAATGAGGCAGGTTGGAGAGGACGGCAAGTCCGTCTACAAGCTGACGGACTTTGGAGCGGCGCGAGAGCTGGAGGACGACGAGAAGTTTGTGTCCATTTATGGAACTGAGGAATATCTGGTAGGATTTGAGTCTTGGCATCAAACTTAGCTGAACTGTGCAGCAGTGTCTTTTTTCCCTCTTTGAGAATAGGACAGTTGAAAAATTAAAGGTAAAAAAAAAACTTAAAAGTGGCGACTAAGACAGGAGCTCTTTACATATAGCATTTTAGTAATAAAGAAAAAATTCATACAGATTTGGGTAAGTATTAAAACATTGAGTATGGACTTTTTTATATCTTCAATTCAAGAGCAAAATCCCAATAATTTTTCTTAATAAATGCACTGGATTTTACATTAATTTATAGTTAAATACCACGATTTATTTTTGATTTGCAACATCAGACCTTGATGTAAGCAATTTACTTATCAGTATTTTAGTGTTCAAATTACGGTCTGAACGCACACAAGCTCAAAAAAATAAAAATAAAATTAAAAATTCACTCTTTCCAAACATTTTGGACATTAGACAACTTCCAATTCATGTTGAACTGGACCTGTGGTTCTTAGACTGACTCTGGTGCCAAAGTTCAACAAAGTACTACTACTAATTTTTGTACATTTTTTCTGATGAAGGTACCAAACCTGACAAACTGCATTGCAGAATCAGTTTTTTTTTTGGCATAATGTGACAACTGTTATTCAACAAGTGCAAATAGTAACAGGTTATGAAATAGTTTGTCCGTATGCAAAAAAAATAAATAAAAGAAAAAGCAACAAAATAGCTCTGTAGCACACCCTGTCTGGAAAATATAGGGCAAGTATTTTCTTCAAGAAGAAGTGAATGTAAAAACTTAAGTCAGGAAAAGTACAAAATGTTTAGAAGCCGAATAATTTCCTGACTTCTTGCGCTACCTAAATGTCATGTTCTCTGGTCTCATTCTGAAGTCACTATGTTGCATTTGGACTAAGGAAGAAATCTCAATAAAATACACAAACGGTTTTAATTGAGTGACAAAATGCAGAATGAGATTAACTTTGAGATTCCCGATTAGATGAGTTGCGGCTTCTTATATCTAGGCGGCATATTTATCAGCTTCTTTTGTCACCTTTTTCCTCTGATCTCTTTATTTCATTCAGAGTAGAATGAAAAAATGCCTCACATCTCGATGTCTCAATCAGATTATACTTTTTCTGCCTGAATGACCTGCTTTCAGTCAAATGAGAAAATATGCTGACATAGATGCTCCTGACTGTGATCATCTGTACTGACAACAACAGATGAAATAACAGAGAAAATGAAGCATCGCTTATGTCACTTTTTTTTTCTTCTCCATTTTCTCTCCATATGAGCAGCACCCAGACATGTACGAACGCGCTGTGCTGCGCAAGCCTCATCAGAAATCCTACGGCGTGAGCGTTGACTTGTGGAGCATCGGCGTGACCTTGTACCACTCCGCCACAGGGAGTCTCCCTTTCACACCTTTTGAAGGACCCCGTAAAAACAAGCTCACCATGTAGGCTGCGGGCTTTAACTCTCCTAAAAACCCGTCTGGAGTTTGAAACGCTGAAACCCTTCCCTTCCTTGTTCGACTTCTTCTTCAGGTACAAGATAACCACAGAGAAGCCCATGGGAGCGATAGGCGGCACGCAGCGGGTGGAAGGCGGTTCTATAGAGTGGAGCTACCACTTACCTTACAGCTGCCAGCTTTCACAGTAATTCCTCAGTTTATAGGAGTGTGTTAACTAGTGATTTGTTTTAGCCTGCGTTCACATGTTTCTTCCCGTTGACGTCCACAACCCGTGTCTGTCTGCAGGGGTCTGAAATCCCTTCTAGTTCCCGTCCTCGCAGGCATAATGGAGGCCGACCAAGGCAGGTGTTGGGGTTTCGACCAGTTCTTCACAGCCACTACAGATGTGCTGCAGCGGCAGCCCGTTTATCTGTTCTCCCTGCAGCAGGCCACGGCTCACAGTATTTACGTCCATCACTACAACACGTACGTCTGCGCTGGTCACGATGTGGACACACACTTTGTGATCAAGCTACAAATGTATCTGTGTTTCATTGTGATTTTAAGTTATCTTATTGGGCAAAATGGCTCAGAGACTTTCATACCTTTTTGGCAAGTTACTGAGTTATTTGTTTCTAAAGATTTTGTAGGATCCAAGTCAAATTGATGAGTGGGGAACTCTGAGTTGGTCCATTTGTTGGACCATTTCGTTGTGTCTCGGCTTTGTCTGACAAAGATTTACAGTTGCAGTCCTGGTGAAGTAGAAGATGAGCTTTCTGCCATTAACTGTGCTACAGCTACGCAACTAAAACTAGTAAAATAGAGCTACCTAGTAAAATAGAGCTACCTCAGTTCTAAGGCCTTTATGTGATTTACTGCAGCTTAAAAATAGACTTTGAAATACTTCTGTTAGTTTATAAACCACTAAATTGATTACCACCAAAATACATTAAATATTTGTTGTTGGAATGCTCAGGCTTTCTGGTTGTGGGTTGCTCTGCATCCGCAGAAGCAAACATGGAGAAGCAATATTCAGTTTTTATGCTCCACTAATCTGGATTAACCTTCCTGAAAACTGTAAAACAGACAAAACAAAAGTTCCTTAAGGTCAAGACTAAATCCCATTTCTTTACATTTACATTTGATTAATAATAACAAAGATGGATTCATTTTAGGCTTAATTCTAACATTTCATGAGGATCATTTTTGATGATAGCGAAATTACAATGTTTGTTGCTTTATGTTTTCATCATGTGAAGCACCTTGAATAGCCAGTTATTGAAATATATTTTACAAATAAACTTGCCTTACTTCAGCTAACAACAACAAGAGTTGCAATATGTTTGCCTTTTGTGTTTTATAGTGTGAAATACACAGAATTTGGAAACCACAGGGATAAATTCTTGGCTGAGGTAAACCTGAAGCGTCTCCTTTGTGCTAAGCAGAGTGTCGGTGTTCTTTGAAGAGGTGGCAGCTCAGACTGGCATTGGCATCCCGCAGCAGCAGCTCATGTACCTGGGCCATGATCTGGTCCTGGAGGGCAGCATGAAGGTGGTGAATCTTCCTTGCACTTCATCTTCCCAGCCTCTCATTCTGCTCAGCAGCACGCCAGAGATCAACGCCAGCCTGCCCTTCAGAGAGCGTAAGGCAAACAGAGACGACCTTCACGTTTTTGTTTTTTTGGCAGTTTCCCCGTCTCGTTAATTTAATGAAATCTGTCTGAGAGCTACGCCAACAATGTGTACACTGCAAAGAAGGAAGTCACATTTAGAATAAAACTTGAGCCCTGAGTTATTAGTAAAACCTAAACAATGTCATGAATCATATTTCTTTGGATTTCTGTTTTCTGTAGCGGAGATGCCTCTCTTTCCAAACAAGTTTGACGTAGCGACCGATTATAATTTCTCCAAGGTACTGTTACTCATAATATTTTCCACCAAATTGAAGTTTATTTCTGCATTGTTTAATTAGAAATTTTTTTATGATGACCTGATTGTTTCTCTCTCTCTTTTTTTTTTTAGATAATAGTGGGAATAGTTCACCAGTACAAGAGGATCATACTGTTGCTTCACACATACAGAGAGTTGCTGCTGCAGGGCTTCTACAGCTACATGTGAGACCTTTGCACACAGAAACAGATAAATTCTCTCTCACCAGGTCATCTTATCCTTCTTACTCCTTTCTTTTTCCTCTCTGGTTTCTCAGGATGAAGTTGCGTCACGAGTGCACAGAGGCCATGCACAGCATTGCAATAATCACCATTAGACTGCAGGCCTTCCTCAGCACGCAGCACAGGATTCACAAACTGTACGTTCAGTTGTGGCTTTTAGGAGCAGTTTCTCGTAGCCACTGTGTTGTAGCTGTAATTTTATAAACCTTATAAACCAGGCATTAAAATTCAAGTCTGGATTTGTTCCCTACAATGTGAACATCTCTGGATTCTCACAGTTGGATTCCCATTATTGTCATTGTAATCTCATTCTGCCGTCTGCTGTTGTGTGTTTTAGAGCTTTATACTCAGCTGAAAATCAAGGCTCCGTTGATAATTCCAGTCAGAAGCTGCAGCTGGTAAGCGCCTCCAGGAAGCAACACCAGAGTTCAGTCTGACTAATGTAGGACTGGTTTTACCCCCAGGCTGATTTAGTACAGACTGGCCGCTTGCAGGATTTTCCCCTTTTTGATTTGTACATTATCAATGCACACAGTCATACCTGCTCACCGTGAGTCATGACAATAATGTGAGAACTGTGTGCTAAGCTAAATACCTGAAGGTATTTTTGGTGGAATATTTTTTTTTTTTACTAGATGTAATTGGACTCAGATTTTAACCTCGTTGCACTGACTTTCTTAGTGTTTGTGGATAGCTTATGTTTTTATGCCTTTATAGCTTCTAATAATTTACTAATTTTTGTCTGATTTTCTTCTGACTTGTACCACCCCCAATTATTTTTTTTATCTTAATTCTTTCATGCCAAGTTTTTGATTTTAAAATTATTTGGTTTTACCTGTTTGCAGTTTATTTCTATCTAATATCAATTAACACTTATTTTCTGTTATTCCTGTTTGCTGTTATGAATTGGTCTTACTTGTTTTTGCCAATTTAATACATTTTTATTTATTACATTCTGTTAATTTATCCTAATTTTATTTGCCTTTCAGATATAAACCTCATTGTGCTCATTTAAAATCCCTTTCTGTTAACAAGTTTCTGTGGGTTTATGTTTGTGGGGTATCAAATGTTTATTTTCATTCCTGCATTTTCTTTGGTTGGTTCCTTTGTGTATTTTAGAATTTGATGATTTATTAAGTTCTGTATTTTATTTTTAAATTCACTTTTATTCAAGTAAGTTGTTGCTTTTAGCGGAGCAGAAAGTCAGTACAACACAGGAGACAGAAGATGGTCATTAGTAGCTTAAATCAAATAGAACTAATTGTAAATACAGGCATGTGAGTAATAGCAGCAAACAGGTTGTTTCTTTTTGCATAACGTAACCAGAATGTGTTGCTGTTGTCGTCACAGGTTCATCAGCATCTCCCTATTTATTCTGCTGGCATCCGGGAGTTTCAGACTCAGCTGGACCATCTACAGATACAGCAGGCCAAGCTGGCAGAGACCCTCTCTCATGATAAGGGGTATTGTGGGAGAGCTGTGTTGTTTTTTTTCATTAGGATTAAATACATTTTTGGTGCTTAAACTTTTTTTTTGTCCCACAGCTGTCAGAAGATGCAGATGCTGCTGGAGAAGATAACAGCAATTCATCAGCAGTATCGCAAAGACAGACTCACAGGAAGTATGAAGGTTTTTTTTAGGTTTTACTAGATTTTTTTTAAGCACATATTCTCATTTTTAATACAATGCTGTGAAAAAAAACAATTTATTTTGTACTTTTTGCTTTTTTCGTCACCCATTGAATGTTAGAGATCATTAAAATATCTGCATCAAAGATAACCGGAAATGATACAAAATTCAGTTTTAAACGATGAGGAATTTTTTTAGGAGACAAAAAAAAACCTTGCCTATGTGGAAAACTTTATCTTCTTCATTAAATCCCAAATTAACAGGTTTGAATAGCATTACTCAGGTTGGAGCTTGATTACAGCCAGACTTGTTGAACCAAGAAATCACTTGCATAGAAACTGACAACAGAAAGTGAAAGATTTCAAAAAGAAGGATATAATAAACAAAACCACTACAATATATTGACATTAAAGGAATACAGTGGCATTTTTAAATTCGTGGGACTCCACCAAATCACAGTAAGAACCAATAGCATATAGAATAGGCATGAAAACCTTCCACAGAGTGATTAGACTAAATGACTAAAATGACTGAGAGCAAATCGACGACTCATACAGGAAATCACAAAAAACCCAAGAACGACACACAAAACACGACAGGCCTCACTTCCCACATTTAAGGTCAGAGTTCATTATTCAGCAGTTAGAAAGAGACTTGGCCAAAATAGAATCCATGAATGATGTTTCAGATGAAAACTATTAGTGGAAAATTTAAAAAAAACACAACTTCCTGTTTCACATTTGCCAAAAAGCTTCTCGATGATCCCAAAAACTTTTGCGAAAGAGTCTGTGCACTTAAAACACAAAGGTGGAACTTTGCTGGAAGGTCAGTGTCTGTTTAGAGTTTTTGAGAAACTTCAACAGAGTTTAGGAAAAAGAGCAGCTGGCCTACAACTAAACATGGGAGAGGTAGTTAAATGTGAAGAGGATATATTTTTAATCAGTTTTTGACCTTTATCTCAAGCACACCTGGGTCAAACAATAGGTCAATAATTCAGGGCAAATATGTTTTCATAGCATTGTCCCAATAACTCAATCCTGTCAGTTTTAGCCCTTGTGGATTGTCTTTGATTCCTTGAATACATTTTAATGAACAACTAAAAGCAAAAACTGCCATTAATCCAAATGTTGACTTTTCTGATTTATTACTTTTTTTTAACCAGAACTTCTGTATAACGATGAGCAAATACACAAGTTTGAGAAGTGAGTTGACTCCGTTTTTATTTAATTTTTTTAAGTATCTTCATGGTTCTACCTGATTGAGGCCTGGGAGTAGGAAGCATCTGAACTTGTTTGCTGTCCTTTTCCCAGAATCCACCTGTTGTCCCACATTAAGCGGGTGAAGTCTCTCTTCAGAGAGGAATGTGTGCAGAGGTATAAAGAGCTTTTGGCCTCAACAAGGACGTGGAGCAGGTCAGAGCAGCAACACGATCAAAGCCTGCTTTAAGGAGTTTACAGATCTTCACATTGCTTGTCTTGTTAAACTTTTTGAAACATCTTATTTTTATGGCAACACTTGAGTTTTGTTTAATTCCTTCATGTCTTTATTTTTTTCCTTTATTTTTAAATAATTAGAAATTAGGAATTTGTGTATGTAGAAATTTGTTTAAGTTATTATAATTTAAACAATTGAGGCTAAAAAGTATTTAAAAACTTCACAGTATTTTTGGAAACTGCATGGAGTCAGAACATCAGAAATGCAGATTAAACCTTGTCCTGTCTATCATTAAATAGGCGACTTCAGCAAACCCATTTTGTAACACGCAAGAGCACACAATAATTTCATTCTATAATTTTTTCTTTTCAAACATATTGATATTTGTAGATGATCCCATGAGACCAAAAGTAGGAAAATGTAGCTGTGCAAAAGGCACAACCTGAATCTTCATGGGAGACATCAATAAAATTACTATGATAAATTAAAATTCTTCTCATGATTACTCTTTGCCATGATCAGTGATACTGTTGCCCATTCCTAGAATTAATGCATTTTGCAGAACTTACCAAAACACAGAAATTATGAAATAAAAATGCTAACAGTGTTTCTCTTAAATGTCTTCACAAATTGAAGTGCAAAACTCAAAACTGGCATGAAATGTACACAAAGGAATGTTTCGGGAAAATGAAACTGTCTTATAATAACATATTAGGGAAATTGTATGTATTTAATGAGAGTTTCAAGGAGTTCTTCAAATAAATATTTAGCTTCATAATGTTACTGTAGTTGAGACACTGGAATAAGCTTTATTGGCGACTTTTCTGGGTTAATTATCTCTCAACTTCAGAAAAACTGATTCAAGTAGGTTTAGTTTTTTTTTTTCGGGTATCCAGTCCCACCTCTGTATTGATGGTGGTGGTAATGAATTACATTTCTGCTTTTACTCATATTTGCAGTGTTTTACTGGGCATGCAGACTCGACTGCAGGACTTAACTTCTTTCTCTGCTGGCTTAATGGGAGACCTGGACGTTAGCGAGCAGCAGCAGAGTAAAGTAAACATGAGTTTTTTTGACTTTCAGAGTTTTTGTTCAATTAGAAGCTCAGCCTTCTCTCTTTGGGAAGGTCAAACCTTTCTCTGTATTTTATGAACATGTCTCTTGTACTTTAGATTGTATATTTATTTTTTTTATGAAATAAAAAAATCTCTGAAGATGTTTCATCTCGTGTGTCTCTTCCACAGGCCATGGACAGAATCCTTAGCTCTCCTCAGTTTGATAGAGCTGAACAGCAGCCTGAAGTCACACCTAGGGACAAATCTCAGATGATCTTCAGGTGGGTTTAAGTTTAAACCTGTTGTAATTTGTTGGTTTTGTCTCAAGGACCTGTTGAATTTGGTACAGTTTTAGATGCAGAAAACAATCATGACAGTCCTGATTGCCAAATAAAAATGATATGGAGACAGCTGAACGACATGACAACAAATGTTGCTTAAGGCTGGAAATTTAGCGAGGAAAAAGAAAAGCAAACAACTTTAAACACAAAGAGCAGATACAGGAACACATGGAACATTTAGAATTTATTTTATTATCAATCAAATTTATAAGAATGGCAAGAAGAAGCCCTATATGAAAGGCAATTACAAAGTTTAGTGAGTTTGTTGGCAATTAAACTAAAACCCAATCCTTCACAATTGGGAAACACTAATTTTTTTTGTAAAGGTTGTGTTTTGTGATGTCACTATTAGGACTCAGTCCTAAATGTGAATGCCTAAAGTGTTTTAGGCATTCTGTTCATAAAGTGCTAAAAATACAACAAAAAACATTTTAAAAACATTAATTCTTCTCTAAAGTATAAATGAACAACAACAACAAACTCATCGATTTATTATTCACTTAGAAAATTTAGAAACAAATTAAATCCGGTGCTACATATTCATTTACTGCCTGAATTTGTTTGCTTTCTTAAAAATATATTTAAGTAAATTTGTGTTCTTGCTGTCAAAAATATTAAGAATATATTCGTATTTTCAGCATAATAAATAATTGTGAATCTGTTTCATACGCGTTATTTAGCATAAACCCAGCCACTAGATGGCAGCAGAGTGTTTCTAATCTGATCTGTGTTCCGTGTTGAATCTTAGTAATCTGCCATCTTGTTAGTGTGATGGTTTGAGGTGAACTTGCAACATCAGAGCTTAATAACTTGAATACCCAGGCCAGCTTGTGTAGCTGCAGATGCAAACTCTCATCTTTGCCTGATTTCATGTGTTGTCTTGTTGCAGGATGCATCGTCTGAGGGACGAAATGGGGCTTCTGGTCAGAGAACTACAGTGTAACAACAGCATCATAGAGAGGTGAGTTGCATAAACAGCTTTAATTCTTTCAGCTCTTCCTCAGTTTGATGATATTTCTTGGATCTCACAGCCTCGGCGGAGTGAATTCTTCAGCTGCTCTGGAGGCCGGTCCGACCAGACCGTCCACACTGTGACATTGATCTTTTGGATTGTTTTTACCTCTCAAATCCACATTCAGCATCTCCTGCAATCACTGCCACTGATGAACTGCGTAGTGGAGCTGAGATCTATGGATGGCTGTCATCAATGTAAAAGGAAGCAATAAGAGACGTTCAGTAGAATGTGACTCTCAATTTAAGATGCAGCAATGAGGCTCGGATGAATGTGTTTGTGTGAGTGTGTGTTTGCTGCCTGAGTGAAGCAGTTCAATGCAAACCTCATTGATGCCTTTTGTGTTATTGTATTTTTAATAGGCTGCCATAGCGATAGACTGTGGGCATGAAACAAAACCAATGCTCTGTCAGCAGCTGGAGTGTTTTATTGGTTGCATTTCCTGTTTTCCCTTCTGCCAGAGAGGCTCTCGAGAATCCAAACATTCTGCCTGGGAGTGCATTTACATCAATTCTGGTATTCTAGAGTTTATGATAAAAGGTACCGATTTAATCCATTTATTTATTTATTTTCCATGTCTTTTTCATAATTGAATTTAGTAAATCCTGATTTGTGATCATTGTGTGCAGTATTGATTTTTATTTTTATTTTACTACAGTTTTATAAGTGGTTTGACATTTAAAGTGATTAGTTTTTATAGAAGATCCATTATTCTGTAAGAGGAAGTCCGTCGCTTACAGTAAATCAACCAGGAAGTAGAAATAAGATGGATACAGTGACCCCTTGGTCTTCTTTTAAAATCCTAATTGAGGCCTCATTAATATTTGGGGTTTTGTATGAAATTAACAAGTTTTAATTGTTCTAATTTAATAGCTCCAGATAATGTTAATGCAATGATTGTGAAAACAAATCTCAGTATAAGCTGTTTTAATGAATCACAGTATTCTTGGCGAAGTTGATGGCCTATTAAAAACAGTTTCATACCCTGTTACAAAAACAATGTTTAGTATACTTTACTGGGATTTTGTCTGATTCACCAGTAAAGTAAAGGGGGAATCAGAAAAAAAAGCATACCATAGTTCTGCTCATAGCTTTTTAAAATACTGTATATTCGCTCCATTTAGGTCTGCCACTTAAAATCCTAATATATTAGCTTATAATTGTAGAAAAAGACAAATACGGACATGTTTAAGGACTGTGAACACTTTCATCAGGACTGTATCTGAAGTAATGTTCCTGTTTGTGTGTGTGTGTGTGTGTGTGTGTGTGTGTGTGTGTGTGTTTTGTTACCATGTGATTTCCCTGAAAAGAGAATAAACGGTCAGGGGAAACTCTACAATGACCCTGCTGTGTCACCTCACTGATTATACATTATAGTAACATTAAATAATCACAGTAGCTGTGATCAGCCCTGCAGGGGAAATCCAAGGCATTGTTGTTTGTGGTTGAAAAAGGGTTTTCTCAAAGGAAAGGTTTTTATGAGGTCAAATGAACTTTATCCTTTCGCACATGCAAACTGTATTCCCACGTTTACTTTCTCTTTTTTTTTTTTTTTAAATCCCTTGAGATTTAACACATGATGTACGTTTCTCCATTGTCAAACACGGCCTTCATAAGATCAAATAAATTGTAATTGCAAAGTTATTACAACTTAGATTTCAGAAAATGTAATGATTTCTCACTATGTGTGAGTGGGCGTGTTTGAGAAAGCCCTCGTAGTTTCAGTTTAGTTTGAGAGGGGGAAGAAGCGGGGGTAAATTCAGATGCCTCTGTGGGTTTTTAGCTGCTCATATGACGTGCTTGTGGCAAAGTGGAAAGTTTGTCCTTTTCTAGCCCACGCTAACAAGTGAGACATTGTGTTGTTTTTCATACTGTTGAACATCTTTCGGTAAATACAGATGGCAATCCTGCTCCAGAGGTGTATGTGTGCTCCAAAGTATTTATAAGATGGGATGTCTTGCTAAAATACTGAGGTCTATCTGTCTGCCCTTTTGTTGTGGTAGAATTTGTTAAAGATACAATTCATTAGTTGTTGTGTTTTCATTGATATTGTTTGTGGATATTAAAAGCACAGAAACGTTCAATTTCAGTTGCAGTCATAAAACACAAAGTATGAAAAACGAACAGTTTGACTAGAATAACCCTGAAACCATTAACTGGTAATAATCTGTTTGTTTTCCAGTTTGAATTGTTTCCATCTGATTGGTTTCCATACACACAATATTAACCACTCCTGAATCTATTACATTTTTTTTTATCAGCTTGTATTATGTGTTTTTCCAGTACAGTTTTTTTTTATTCCAAGTTTATTCTGCTTCATTTTAACCGAGCATATCATTACATCCTTAGAGCATGGTATTTTCTTTCCTGGTTCTCCCCTCTGATGTTATGCTGGGTCTGCTCTGATTGGGCTTTCTGGCAGGACTGGGCTCATAATTTGGGTTTGAAAATGTATGGTGGCAGCATCTGGACCAAGTTGACTCAGCCAGGTTGGCAGAAAATATTGCTGATGATTTTATATTCATGAAATTACCATTATTATGCATTTTTTATTTGTTGCTGTGCATGTGGGCCATGAGTCTTGAATAAATCAATCATATATAAAGTAATATTTTCTATAAATAAAAAAATCTTACCAAGCACCTCTCTTGTGTTTACGGAAAAGGATTAGGGCCACCGGAAAAAAAAAACACTAAATTCCACAAAAGTTAACGAGGACATTGTTTTTAGATATTTTGTAGCTGTCCTCTAAAGTTTACAAAGATAAAGTGTTAACTCGAGGAGGATAACTTCTACTTTCAGTTTTAGGACGTAATTCAGCATTTCTGCTTGTTTTGTCGGTGGAAAAAAAAAGAGACAAACACAAACCAAATCGCCTAGTCGAACTGATTTCTCTGAAAGTTTCGCGCGCTCTGGTGAAAACCTCCTCGTGAACTTGTGTGAGCGACAGCGCGCTCGCGACGCTTCGAACCGGGGCGCGCGCCCGGCATTTAACGCTCCTGATCCCCCGCGTCACTACAACAGATTTGTCACTGGCTGCAGCTGAGTTTACATTCAGCGCACGGACCGAAAACACTCAGCTGGCCAAATACCTACACACTCCCAGCAGCCAAACACACAATCATTACGGGGAGCGCAACGTAATGGCGTCTGTGAGCGTGGTGGGGCAGCAGCCCGGTCCGCACAGACTGGACTCGGAACCGCCGATACTGCTCTTCAAACTGTCCGGCACCAAGAAGAAAATCACGCTGCCGAGGAGGTCGTCCTGGGAGAAGATGATGCTGGCCAGGAGCGGCGCGGACGCCGCTGAAGAGGAGACGCGAACTCATCCTTTACGGCGTCCAGGACCAGCTGGAGGGACGATGCCCGGGGGAGGATGCGGCGCCTCCACCGGCCTCCAAGCGCCACGTAGCCCCACGCAGGACGGACAAGCGGGCAGCTGCGGCAGCGTTGCCCGAGGGACGGCCGGGCACATCACCAATGGCTACGCGAGGTGTGACCCAAACCAAAACGCGAGTTGTCGCAGGGGGGGACCGCCGAAGGAGCCCGGAGTCTGCGCCATGCCAAGCGGCACGACCGACAGACCGAGGAGAGCACAGCGGCACCGGGACGCGTCGCACGGGAGACGGGGCTCCCGGAACGGAGACGGTCACGGGGGACAACAGAGCGGGCCGCCGCTGGAGCGGCTCACACAGGGCAAGACCGGGGTGGTGAAGCTGGCCCGCACCGAGCCTCACCGCAGGGAGGCCTGGTCCATCTTCCCCCGAGAGATGGACCCCCGAGTGAGGGCAGAGAGAGGCGAGGGACACCGGTTCGAGACCAAGCCGGTGAAGCAGGACTGGTGTGACGCCTGCAGCAGACAGATCACAGCGCAGGGACTCAAGTGTCAAAGTAAGTGAAGCCGTTTATGATAATAGCCGAAGAGTGTTTTAGTTACACGTGGTTCCTAAACTGGCATTTCACTTGATATTGAAAAATTTATATATATATATATATATATATATATATATATGGTTCAGTATAGGATTATATGAGTGAAGGGCATCCAGGGCAAAATGAGAAACTGATTTCTGCTGATGTTTGGTCACAGATTCGGTCCAGATTTGCGTGGGACGCCTTGTAGAATTAGATTTAAGCTCAATGCTGATTCATATTCTTCTTTTAGACACACACTGTTGTTTCTTGCTCATGCCACAACTTATTCTTATTAGTCTCACAAAATAGACACTATCGAAGACAGGTGGCAGCACAAGTGAGTTCGAGTAAATTTGCCATTTGAAGTTTGCACAGCTCTGTTTGTAGAGGAAAGATTGGATTGCGTGGCGATTTATACTTAAACCATGCTCAATGCAAGTTAAGAACATTTGAGAAATGTTGCTTATGTACATGACCAAACTTGGCCACATTTTTGGCCATAAAAATGTCTTGTTTCCATCTTTTTTAATGTGCTATTTTCAACCTCTTTATGTTTATATTCTCATTCAGACCTTGTGCTTTCATTTACTTAAATGCTGCATTAAGGATTTATGACTTAAGGAGGAATTATATGTGTAATTTTAAAATTGTCAAAGGCTATAAATTTAAAGCTCTGACTTCCACAGTCAAAGCTCTTTTTGGGGGCCCCTGCAGGGCTGGGGGCAGCAGGAGGAGATTCTCTGAGCTGCAGCTTAGGTTTTGTGCCTTGGGTCGACTCTGTTCATACTAAAAAAAAAATGGAGCATGTTGATAAGTGTGTTGGGTATGGACATATCCAACCACATTACGCCTCTGACTGAACCAGAATCCTTCTGCGTAAATCCCTTTATCTTGTCCAGCCAGCTCTGCCTCCCAGTGTTCCCACTCTCACCAGAAAGAAACTGGAGGACAGAGACTGGAATTCATGCTGCAACAATAAAATGCTGCAAATAAAGAGACGTTTTCTGCGGGTTTGGTTAGCTGCAAGAAAACATCAGACCTAATGGCATGTTCGGGTTTAGTTTACTGATTGTAATGGATGATCTGACAGGTGATGGCATTTTTTAAAATAATTTTAAAAAATCAACATTTTTTTATATTTGGATTCCTATTTTCTGAAACAAAGTAGTCATTTTTAAGAAATAAATCGAAATGCCAGGAAACCCCCTGCTCCCATCTGATAAATTAACATATTGATTATAATTTAAAAACCAACTCACAAAGGGGGAAACCCTGGTTTATTTGACTTGTTTTGTAGAAAGCCAGGCCACCGCTTGATCTCTACCGTGGGACAAAGAAAGGTTTAGCCAGGCTAATTTGATCTGGCCATGACTTTACATGTTTACAGGCAAACACGCCGCTGCTGTTTTGCCGCAAACACTTAACGCCAGCAACCTTTGTGAGCTCCACGCCACCCATGTACTGCATGTGTGAACGTCTGTGTGTAAATGGGTGGTTGCTGAGCAAGCATTGTGTCAGCAACAATCTGTGACAGGGAGGCTGCGTCTGCACAGCAGCGTGGGATAAACCAAATAGAGGACTGATTGAAAGTGATGAAAGAAGGGAGTGGAGAAGGGAGCAGATAATGAATCAGTGGAAAAAAAAAAATATATATATATAAAAAAGGAGAAGTTGAATTCTCTGAAAAAGTGTTGTTAACGTGACGGGAATAGAGAGACACAAAGGATCTGTTGAGAGGAGATGAGACCTAACGTGGATGCGGGATGGAAGAAAAGAGCGCGAGTCGGTCCAGCGCTGCGGAGCGAGCTGTCTGATTTAGTGTGCTATCAGCAGGAGCCCACTGAAGCAAGAGTGGAGATTACTGGAGCATTAATCACACAGAGGGGGACACAGTTTCCTTCACAGCACAAGAACTTCTTTCTTTGTGCATCAAAGAAAGTAGTTACAAATCCCTGTAGAAGTATTCACATGTCCTCGGGTTGGAACAGCGAGCTAGAGTCCATTTTATTGGCTGTTGACGACACAGGCACTTTGTTTCAACACGGCCTGAAGTCAAATAATGAGGCAATTTGCAGGACTCTGGATAACCTGACTGGATACTGAGGGGAGAGGGGTTAAAATGTTGTGTTGGAGATAACATTGATAAATATTATGATGACACTGTCAGTTGCCACATAATCCCATTTTCTCTATTCCTCTCCATCTCATCTGCGGTTGCGTCACTCTTTAGCGTTTTGGGTTGTGTCATTAGTCTGGTGTGAGCATTTGCTGTGAAGAGACTCTGTTCACTTGGCTAAATATTGAATTAGCATGTAAAATGCAAGTTAACAACTCCTGGAATACAATAGCCAACAATTACTGCGCTCCAATCAGTAACTTGCTATGTGAATATTGCGCACACTGATACAGTGACGGTGAAATATTTATGATCGTTTGTGCTGGCATAGACCATTAGGCAACAAGCAGCATTATAAAGACCAATGAACACAGCAGACAAGTCATTGATGGTGCGCTGTAGAGATGTCTACAGCCGGATTAGAGCATAAACCAACATCCCAAGGTCTGAGCTTCTCAAACAGAGAGTTACTAGTCGTTCACTCAACAAATCTTATGTCAGAGTGGCAGGAAGGCAGCGAATTGTTCAAAGTATATGGTTGTGATCTGACGGAACATAAAGAAAAATGACCTTCAGGGGTGCTCAAGCAGCCCTGCTTTGTTGCCAGCTGCCAGTGAACCTCTGCTCTCCTCTCTGTGATGCTATCAGAGGTGAGAGCTCTGCAGAATCCCGAGGGCAACAATAATACAAAGTCGGTCCTTTCGGGGTATGCTCAGAAAAGAAAAGCAAACAGACGTGTCAAAATAGCAGCAGCGCACATGGACATGTAATTGCCTCTCTTCTACTCCCATCAAATAACAGGGGACGAGAGACGGAGATTTGTAGCCATGAACATTATTCTGCGTCTTTGTTTTGGTTGCTTTGCTCCGTCGGCACTTCTCGGATTTATCGCCTTCCCTCAGTTTGCTGCAGCCTGTTTGCAGAAGCCGGTCCCACTGGGACTCCCGTGGCCTTGCCCCCCCAGAGGAATCTGCCCGTCTAACGTCTTCGCCCAGCCTCGTCGTCTGGCTTTCATCTTTGTGGGTTTAGCTTTTTTAGTTTTTATTTTCATTCCTCGTCTTGACAGTTAGATGAGAGTGTCACGGGTGATATAAGCGCTCCCACTTAAAAAAACACATGACAGACACTGCAGAAAAAAACAAATCGCACCATGTGTTTTAATTTTACTGAAACTAGGCAGAAAATGAAGCATAGCTCATTTAACCCCATAGGTTTAACGATCATAATCCGCTGTTGAGTCAAGGGGCAGGCAGACTTATGTTGAAGAGAAGATTTTCAGCTCTATAAACTGAACAGAACATGAACAAACTCACAGATCCCAGCCATCAGTCAGACGGCAACAATGCAAGAAAAAAAAAATCTCACTAGCACAGTTCAGAATTCAACCCGACACCAAGTTATTCGCAGAAACAATCCACCTTCTCACGGGAACTTAAACCGAAATACCTCGGCGCAGTGCGAGTTAACACATTAATGGCTGGCGTTCACAAAGCAGCCAATCCAGGAGGGCCATTCATTTTTCCTGGTGCTGGTTGGCTGTGTCTCCCAAGAGTGGAAATAATGAAGGATGATGATATTAGCTTATGTGTAGCCCTGAGACTGTTTCTACTGTGTGTATTAATGGATATTAATTTATATTTGGCATCTGAAGTATTGAAACAGGCAGTTAGATGTGTTTGTAGAAGGTCTTTAATGTATTTGTGGATTTTAGCTATTTGCAGACAGTTGTGACCCCTACACTTTGTGAACATTGGGGGTCCACAATATTCTGATGATTTATAGTCATAAAAATAGTTATAAAAATACAAATATTAGATGTAGAATTGTACTTAATTGTATATAATTTTTTTTTAAATTGTTCATTAAACCCCATTTCCATCAATTGTTTTTTAATCTCCATTTGGGCCACAATTTGGACTCTTGTGAAATATGAGCAGTTGCCTTGCAGCAAGAAGGTCTTTGGTTTGAATCTTGAGTTTATGCATGGAGTTTACAGGTTGTCCTAATTCAAGCAAGGGTTCTCTCCAAATATTCCAGCTTCCACCCAAACATAAATGTAGACACTTTGCCTTGGTGTTTTTTTTTAAAATGCATTACAATTGTAATGTTTAATGGTTTGCATACGGTACATGCAACATAAATCATGTAAAAAATTAATCAGTATAAAATCTCTTTATCTGGGTTATTTTATTTAAGATGTCATATTAAATGACATCATAAATGTCATTTAACATTAAAAGTGCGTTTCCTTGATTTAATTAGTTGATTCATGTCATCTAGGAGATTTGAGTGGGAATGGTCTGGGAATGGCAGCCACTTTAATCCCAGCTCTGAATGTCTCCTGTCTAGAATTAAATCCCAGGAATAGAGTCGCAGGGATTACAGTCAGATGTCAGATTAATATGTGATTTAATGTTTTCAGGCTCTCATACTGCTGTGGATCCAGAGCTTTGAGTCCTGGATTTGGTGGTCTCCTTTGTTCGTTCTCATGCTTCTACACAGCCAAATTTTAAGCAGTAGCTACTTGAAACCCGCTGGTTAACAACGGGGCTTATCACCCAAGCAGCAAAGGAAGACATGTAATGATCAGTTACGTCTTAAAACGTACATTAAGAGCATAATTAAGCATGATTATATATATTTTTCACTAATGTCAGATGGACAATAACAATATTTAACAACATGCCAGACCGTAAAAGTATTTCTAGTGCTTTTTCATCATGGCCACACAGTCTGTGCCTAAAAGTGTTCTTTATAAACCATTTCATATTTTTTTCAGCTGAAAACAGCAGACAGCAAACTTTGTAAGTGATGACCAAAATTATTTCAGTTCACCATTTAAAATCTACTGCACTAAAACGAATACAAACTTCATATTTTTATTAATATTTTCATTATAAATATAAATACATCTCACTGCCCCCTAGGCTTTTGTTAATATGAAGATGTTGATAGCAAATTTTTTTGTAAGGAAAATTGTATGTTTAGTGTTTTTCAATTAGGATTTTAGTGGAATCACTTCACAACCAACATAGCCGTATTACAGTTACATCCATTAAAACCTGTGCAGTTTGCTCTTTTTGCACATTGACCCCACTAACAATAAGAAAAACTAAATAAGATTGTATTTTTGGGCATCACATGGAAACTCATATTGGTTTTGCATAGTATTGAGTTTAATAGTTAGTTTTGATGCAGACAAATTAGATTTTAAGTTAAATATTGGAGTATGTTCCATTTACCTCACGAGTTGGAACTGAGATCTTGGAATGTCGTCACTCCCAATTTTGCAATTTTCCCTTGCAAATTGAAAAGCCAGTGGAGTTTTGTATTTGTAATGCACAGTGCAAATAGACAGTATGTTACAACAACTATCAATACTTGTTAAACATATCTGAGACATGTTGGAATTTGAAATGCATAAAATCTCAACAACACTCTGAATTTAACATCACTGCATGGGAAGTTCACACACTACCGCAGATCCTTCATGGTTTTCTGCCTCTTGTGTTTGCTCTCTGTAACTTTCCAGATATCTCTTTAGGGAGTTTTCAGTGTGATTTCCTTAAACCCCCATCACCTCCAGATCCAACCGGTTCCTTTAGTTTGCACAGTGTGGGTCTTAAAACAAGAACCTGTTCGACCGTTTCACGCTCAGAAATCCCCACTCGAAGGGAAATATGGGCGGAGGGGAGGTGTCAAAACAGCACGTCAATCTCACCTCTAGAAAAACTGGAAGGCATCACACATTTCAGCCTGAACTTTCCATCAGAGCTAATATGTCTGGCAAAATCTGCTACATGATTATTCTACCGTGTTTTACTTTTGCGTAGCCACATTTATGGTACCTTTACAGTATAGGACAAACAACCATGCACACAGGCCAATTAACCTAACAGTTATGTTTTTGGACTGTGGGGGGAAACTGGAGAACATGGAGAAAACCCACGCATGCACAGGGAGAACATGCTAACTCCATGTAGAGACCAGGGCCGGCAATCAAACCCAGAGCCTTCTTGCTGCAAGGCAACAGCTCTACCAACTGCGCCACTGTGCAGCCCCACCTTTACCGTATTCTAGTGCAAAATAAATGATTGCAGAGTGGATGGAAAATGAAAGAAAAGTCTGAAAACAAGTAATATGCATTAATATTCAACCCCCTTTTTCTTATATGACATAAATAAAACCTAGTCCAGCCAATTGCCTTCAGATATCAGTCAATTATTGTTAGTGTGTATTTTCATCTCAGCATAAATCCAGCTGTTCTGTGAAGGTCTGAGTGAGCAAACAGCATCATGAAAAGGAAGGAACACAGCAGACAGGCCAGGGAGGAAAGTTGTGGAGAAGTTTCAAGCCCTTTTACATTATAAAATTATAAATCACCCTTAAGGCGTCTCGCAGAGATCTGTTCATTTCATTTGAAAATGAAAAGATCACAGCACATCTCAAAGCCTGCAGAGAGATGGCTCTCCACCTAAACCTACTGACCCAGCAAGAGGAGCAAAGAATTGCTGATGCAGCCGAGAGGCAAATGGTAAATCTAGGGGAGCTGCAGAGATCCTGTTGACAGGATGACTCTTGGAGTTCACAAATCTGGTTCTTTATGAGTCAGAGGCTAGAAGAAAGCCAGTGCCAGGAGAAACCATGTTTGGAGATCACCACAAGTCACTTTAAAGCATGATGGCGGCAACGACATGCTGTGGAGATGCTTCTCTTAATAGTGGCTGGAAACCTGGTCTTTTAGTAGAACCATGAGTCTAAGCATACTGTCGGAGCTGCATAGTGATGTTCTAAAATGACCTAGTCAAATCCTAGATCTAAATCCAACTGCAAATCTGTGGAACGTCTTGAAAATAGCTGTTTAAAGATGGTCTGCATCCAGTCTGACCATTTTGCAAAGAACAAGCTGACACATCAGTCCCTAGGTGAGCAAAGCTGGTAGAGACTTCTATAAAATGTTGACAGAAAAATATTTTTCTTTCCACGTCAGAATTGGGCACTCCTTTGTGTTAAAATACATAAATCTACATACATAAAATACATAAATCTGTGGTTGCTGCTTTACAAAATGTGTATAAGTTCAGGGGGTAAGGGGGCTTTCTTGTGAACTAACGCGTACAGAGAGCTGCATCTCCAGTGCGGTCTGCATTGAAGAACAGTGGTGACTTTCAATGAAGCTTATTTTTAGGATGCCCTTGGCTGGATACTGTTCTGAGGACTGCAGAGCTGTCTTACACCAGAGATAGCAACATAAAAGTAATGCATTTCCTCCACCGGGTACACAGATTTGGACAGCTGCTCCATCGATGCAAACACCTACTTCTGACGACCTTGCTCGTGATTATGTAATAATAACCGTGAGTCGAAGCGGTGAGCACATCATCCTGTTTCTTCTGCTTCAGAAGTGGGACAGGAGAAGAAGAGCGCCATCCATGTTCCTCTTCTTCTTTCCTCTTCACAGAGCATATTAATAACCGACGGAACGCGCGTCAGCTCAACCCACTCGATGCGTTCGCTTTGCACAGACGAGATATTTCACTGTTGTGCGAAACAGACTGGCTGACTCACTTCCCCTCAGTGAGGAGACTGAAAAGAGGGATAAGAGACGAGACAGTGTCAGTGATCGCCTCTCTGGAGTCAGAGAAATGGCTGCTGAGTAAAAATCGATCACTGACGAAGAGGAAGATATTTTTGTTGTTGGGGAAAAAAAGAGGAGAGAAAGTAGCAGAGGAGCTTCGAGAGGAGTGTTTGTATTTGGGGGCGTCTGTCTCTTTAAGCTGGCTGGTTGGTACTGCAGAGTGTGTGGGTGCTGCAGCAGACACAGAGAGAGGATGAGGGAGCAGTGGCAACAGCAGGACGAGAGAGGAACAAGCCATCCGGCACAGATTCAGGTCTCAAGTCTCCACGCTCAGGTGTGAGGTGCACCGTTTACGAGGTGGGAGCATAGGGGAATCTGTGCGGAGAACAGGTGGAGGGGTGGCAGAGCGTGTGGAGAGGGGGCTGTTTATTCGGAGCGTGGCACCGGTGGCAGAGTGGCTCCGCTGGGATGGCAGAGGGGGTCAGCTGGTGGGGTGGCGCTGGGGCAGCCCACAGAGGGACAGGGTCAGTCGGCGACAGGACAGGAGATCCAGCGACGGCTACGCACACCGGACGGTGCCCACCGGATGGTGTCAGCATGCTCCATCCATGGCACAGATAGCACCTCTCCGCCCGGGGCAGGAGGAGGGGAAACGGGAGGTTGGGGAAGGGCTCGGGCGAGTCGAACCGGTGGGGAGGACATTTCTGGGCCAGGTGTCATTGTGTCTGGAGGAAGTCAAGGGGGATTCAGAAGTGGATGCCCGTAGCGCGTGCTTCGGCCATGTGTCACGGCGGCTGGGCCGGCTGTTGAAGAGGCTGCCCAAGTCTCGCTCCTGGAGCGACAGCTTGAGGATCCTGCGAAGATCGTCGTCTAACGGATCCCTGCTTACCAACTCAGGTACGACAACGGCAAATAAAATTCTCCTCGGTGGGCTGGTTTGTCATGATGAGAACAGGA
>CAEGAF010005793.1:0-12402 GCA_903067075.1 Micropoecilia bifurca
AAAAATGTTTTCCCTTGAAGTTACTGACAGAGCCATAACAAAATATTGCTTTATTCATTTAATCATTAAATAATATACACTGTATTAGGTCTTAGTTCAATAGGCTATGTGCAATCATTTCAATATGTTTTAATAAACATTAAACCAGTCCGGCCCTCGGCTTGTAGAAAATTTGTTTTTTTGGCCCTCTGTGTATTTGACTTTGACATCCCTGGTTTAACTGATCTGTGCTGTAAAAAGGAAAAAGGTTGGCCAGGTATTGACAACACGTGACTTATTAAGAAACTAGATTCATGTTAATAAATGACACATGTTAGAATGAGGATTATTGCTTACAGCTACAGAAGCCCCAACGTTTAGGGCCAGTTCACGTGTAGCTGAATATCTAGGGAAAGTGATATTTTTTATGGGCTTTCGTCCACAGAAAATCTCTGTTTAGCATCACTAAGAACTAATTTTTTTTTTTTTTTTTTTTTAAAGTGGGATTTTTAGGAAACGCCTTCTTGTTGTTTGCGTGTGTACATGGGAAAACCGAGATTTAGGGAGTAAAGTCTGCAACACACATACCAACACTGCAAAAACACAAAGTCTTACCACGTATTCTTGGTGTAGATTTTAGTATAAATGTCTTTGTTTTGTCTTATTTCAAGTGTACTAGTAAACAGGTAATTTTTTTGTTAAAAACTACTTGTAAACTAGTAATTTAAAGGAGCAGGAGCTTGTTTTAAATAAATAATTCTTAAATGTTGATGAATAAGTACTTGTTCCATAATTAGCATGTTTTTTTCACTAGTAAAAAGATACTCAATCTGCCAATGAAACCAGTACTTTTCCATTAATATTAAGGAATTATTGACTTAAAATAAACTTCTATATCTTTCTGAAAAGTTACGTGTAAGTTAGTGAAACTAAGACAAAACCAGGAATACTTGGTAAGATTTTGTGTTTTTGCAGTGATTAATCTGAAATACATCACAGCTCTGTTAGCCAAATGTAGGCCTACAGTCCTTTTCAATTGGGAGGTAGGAGAACATGACGTCTTTCTAAAGTAACTCCTCTCTGTTGAACAAAAAATATTTAACCATCTATGTTTTTCATGCCAGAAGCTAAACACGCAATGAAAACACCTCAGAAGAATCATAAACCTTAGTTTTACAGCCTAAACTTTTCCGTCGGTTGTTAATTAAATGTCTTCGTATCTCCAGGGAACGAAGCCTTCCCTCCTCGTCGTCAGATTCATCTTTCATTACATGTTCTGCATGTTTACAGCAGAGTGTCGCTTGGGACCGCGCAACGAGTGGAATGCAAACAAACCATTAATCTCTTCATGCCAAGCAGAAAAAAAAAACCTACACTGCAAACTGTCCCTGAATGGCTTCTCCTGCTTATTTAGATTATGCTATTAGGCTGTGAGGATGATGCAAACAATGAGACCAAGCAGCGTTTGCTTTATTAAAAAGAAACACAAGCAACACGGTTCATGAATATTTTACCAAGGAGACCGGAGAGCGACAGGAGAGAAGATCTTCGTTTGTGGATGATTTGAAGAGATGTTTATGCAGCATGTGACTGAATAAGAAGAAATACTGGAATCATTTTTATGCTTTTTCTCAATGGTATAAAACCATCTGTTAATATGTACAGTGCTGTAATGTAATAAAAAGAAATGGCATCCCATTGACTATTTTATAGCAAAACTTAAATTATTTTTCTTTTAAATTAGGCAATAATACATGAATGACAATGTAAAAAGACAGAAAAAAAACATTTAATAGAAATTGAGCTTGAGATATGCCACTACAAATACCATTTATCTGTAGATATTTATTAAGAAAGTGCTGCCTTTTATTAAATTAGTCATGTATTGGAGGTTTTATACCCATAGAGAACATCTACATCACAAAGATTATTATACTTAATTCTCTGTTTTGTGATTTTTCAAAAAATAATTGATAGGGCCATCAGGAGGGAAGTTTTATTTCCCACTTTTCATCACTATTATATAACATAATTGAGCACCAATGCTAATCTGCACAACTAATTATTGTAAATTGTGAAATGTGAAAATGCATTGAAAGCGTAATCATTTAGAAGAGTAAAGTGGTATTTATATCAGCCTGAGCCAAAAAACCCAAAAGATTACAAGAAAAATGTGTCTTAATGTCCATGTAACTATGCTGCTAAAGGCTGCATGAACTAAAAATGTACAAACCTGAACAAATATTCTACGTTACAGAATAATTTTATTAAATAGCTTGATATCCTTTCATATAAAGCACAAAAAATGTATATTTTATTATAAATCTAATGTATCAGCTTGATCAAATGCCAGAATGCACTGAAGGCTAAGCTAACCAAGCATGCTAACAATGTAAATCAACATTAGCCGCTGCCTTTTGAGAAGTTTTCACTTTTTAAATAACTTTGCAATATAGATAGTTGGTATTTATTAACAGTGTTTCATCTGGCTTCATCAGGCACACGACTTTGATTACTTTAGTTATTAGTTTCTTTAAAATAGCAAGAGTAGACAAAAAAGTAAAATCCTGCTGACTACTCAAGTCTTTTTATAGAGCACACATTATATAGAGAGAGTGATTAAATTAGAGGATATTTCCAGCACAGGTTCAGAAACGTTGAGCAGAAATCAGAGTCCAGCTCATTCAGGAAGCAGAAAGTAACTTCTGGAAACTGACCAATCCACACATGATGAGCAATCAGGTGTGATTGTGTCAGTAATTGGAGAGGCCTTGTGTTTGGCTCGGCAGCACAACGCAGTTGATTGTGTTTGAATGGCCGCTGAGTGATTGGAGCCAGGCTGCAGCCAAGTTGGGCACCAAGAGTCCCTCAAGCCATGGGGGGGCGAAGGTCGAAGGTCAGGGGGCGGAGTGAGGTAAAAAATGAACCTAGTTGGAAAAAGAGGGATCCATGAGCTTTTAAACTTACTAGTAATATCCTTTTGGTGATTAAATTACACTAACTAAAGGACTAAAAAAATATGTAAATATATGTTTAGCAGTAGTTTAGAAGGCGGTTTATTTTGTAAAATTCATATTTATGCTTCTGATTGGGTTTTAACTGCTTCTACAAACAGCCCAAGTGCAAAGAAAGAAAAATCCTCGGTCATTTCTTTGGCAATAAGTTTGTTTTTTTTGGTGTTTGGGAAATAAACTGTTTCAAAAACCTTCAGAATGTAACAGCTCTCCCCGTTACCTAGCAACCCCAGGGGAGTTCCCCTTGTTACCTAGCAACACAAGCTGAGAACCAGCATATCTGATCAAATAGTTTTACAGCTGTATGGGCAACTTGCGATAAGCAATAAACTAATCACTCACATGATAAATTAAAACAAACTCAATCATTTCCATTTGCGTGATTTATCATTTTTCTCTCTTTCTACCAAAAACTGGATGATAAGTCTTCATTTTGGAGGTTTGGTCTCAACTCGCTCTTTTTCTGAAGGACAATTTTTTTACAAAGACTTCAGGATTCATTTTATTTAAAATGTCTTCTAGTTCCAGCATTAAATGTTCATTGTAATTTAAGATTTATAGATCTTTCAGAATGGGATCTAACATTATTAAGTCATTACCATTATATTACTTGAAAATAGTCTCAAAACAACAGTGTCTTCATTAATTGCAATAACCTCTGGGACAATTTATCATCTACCAAAATCTGTTATTGTGACAGGGGTGTGTATGCTCTGTACAATGGCTGCTGGAAAAAAAGACAGTATTTTATTGTTGACGTAACATCCAGAAACCGCTTGCTTCATTTTCATTGGTTGTGCTGGAGACTCCACTTCTGTTTTTCATATGTACGATAGTAGGTCTGCAGCCGTTTTCACATGCAAGTGGAATATAGTTGAATTGGGGGCAGAGCCAGCAGCAGTTTATTTATTTAAATTAAAATAACATTAAAAATAGACAGAACTGACCAGACTAAATCCTCATCATCTAAGAATGTTTTTCATTAGATTTTTCTGATAATAAGGTAATGAAAATGTTTAGTGTAATCCATAGATCTATCCCAACCTGTTCAAGGGAGTATAGTAGGTCACATTTAAAAGGAGTTTTAACAAGAATGTGACAGTCCTGGCTAAAAACCTACAATAGTGAATGTATTTTTGCATTTTTGTTGCATTTAAAGGTCGTCCTTCATGGCCGTCCCAAATCGAGAGATGTTTCCAGACAGAGGCGACGTCTCCAATCTGACCTGCTGCTGGGCTGAATCGGTGGAAAACAGGTGGCATGAGTAAGAACCTTAACGAGGTTGTAAAAATGACGGCTGAAAGCTGTAAAGAACCGTTTTAAAATCTGTTAAAAGCAGCATAATGGTCAAATCAGATGGTAGGTTTGAATAAAAGCAGCACCTATTAACTCAAATGCAGAAAATCTGCAAACACATTCAGTTTTTTTATTTCTTTTTGGATAAACATGAGCAAAATTTAGAAACACCCAAAGCTAAAGATGGCTCCCACATCCAGGGCTACAGGTTTCCAGTAGCTGTCGGTACGTTGGGCACATTTTTCAAGGAACAAAAATAAATCGTCAAGGGTTGCCATGGAGATTTTTGCAACATTTTCATAGCAAATCAGATAATTTCATTTTTGCAGAAGTAATCAGCTCAGTACAGTGTGTACCTAACTGAGCGCTGTTAATTTTGTTTGTTTGCCACAGGGCATTCAGTATGTACAGTGGGAACATGCTGTGCCCGCCTTAATACTGGACGGTTTAAAGTAATTTTCTATGATCTGCTCAGAGTTTATTGAATCAAAATGTGGTCATATCGACGCTAATATGCAGGATTTCCCGCAGTGAACTTGCTGAGCCGACGAGTAGCCCACCTTGGGTTTTGCAATAAAAATGTTAAAAGGTGACAGAAAATATGATAATAAAATAAAAATAATATAACTTCACCCTGATGTGATATATTGGGAAACAAACATTATTCACATATGTGAGATTTGGGTAAGGAAATTGTATTTATCTACCACATTTTCAGCAGCAAGGCAGTTCAAAATGCTTTATATGAATTAGAAGGAAATATAAACAAACCAAATGAAAGACAAACTAGTGGCGGTTTCTCTGGATTCCTGTTCTGCTGAAATTAGATGTTTAGTTCTCCATGTTTGATTTTTGATCAGGGTTGTTAAGTAGATGGTACTTTATAAGTTTGTTCTAGATTTGTAAACTAACAGAGGTTTCTCTAGGTCTTGCTCTGATAGTAAAGGCATAAAGATTAATGTTGGTCTAAATTAATAATAAATACTCCACGATTTCTAAAAGTAATAAACTAAGATGTTTTCTGTATCTCTATAAATCCTAATTAAGTAATCAGCCAGGACCAAGCAGCTGAAAAAACTTTAAAATACTGGCCTTCATTGACAATATAAAATATTAGACAGTTTTTTTTACCATCATTAAAACATACTTTACTATCAGATTAAGTGACAGATTAAGAAAATTGGTGCAAAATGGAAGGAGGAAGACATGAGGCAACACGTCATGAAATGGAGCCAATTATGAAATGAAGCCAATAAATAAAACGTGAAGAAACTGATTTAACTCAATACGGTTTCTAATCTGTTTCACGCTCACCGCCCACGTCAGCAGGTTCATCCGTTCTGCTGTGAATCAGCCAGTCAGTCCTTTCAGCATCTGAAGGCGATGACTTTCTGAAGCTCAAACTTAGTTTCAACCAGGAAGTTTTTCACCATGACGTCTCGATTGGTGCCAAACAGGTTTGATGCTGATCTACTAGGACTTTTAGGTACAACAATTTTTCAGGAGAAAACGTCCAATGACCAGGAACCTGAAGCTACTAGTCACACAGAATCATGAAATTCAGGGTGTCTTGTCACTTTAAATCCAAACAAGCTCAATGTTTACATTCACATGTGAAAATGGCTGCAGCACTTTGAATTGCCTTGTTGCTGAAAATGTGCTTTAAAAATAAAACTACCTTACCTTGCAGACAGACGCGCAATCGTACTGTTAATATCGAAGCAAGACGTAGAGAAACTCCTGTCAGTTTATAAATTGTGGAGTATTTAGCAGCCCAGAACAAGAATCAAACCTGGAGAACCAACATTTAGCTTTATACTTTTCTCATCTACAACAAACTTAGAAAATACTACATACTAATCAACCCAGAACAACTGGAACATTTTAAAATGTAGTTTTTCTTTTATTGTGCTTGTGTTGCTATTTTTGTTTCTCTTCTAATGTATATAAAGCATTTGGAACTGCCTTCTTGCTAAAGAAAATGCTGCATAAACTTCTTCTTCTTCTTCTTATTCTATTGTACATCTTTGAAAAGCAGAAACGGGGCCTCCCGCACAACCAAACCAAACCAAACCAAATCAACTTTATTTACAAAGCACTTTAAAACAACCACAGCTGATACAAAGTGCTGTACATTAAAAGACAACATAATAAAATAAAATAAAAAATAAATAAATAACTCTTACAGTTTAAAAACAAAAACACACTTTAAGACTAGATCCCGCTGGAGTTAAAAGCCAAGTAAAATAAATGGGTTTTAAGACGAACAAACAAGAATGCAGCAAGCGGTTTCTGGATGGCAAGTTGACAATGAAACACTTGTCTGTTCCAGCAGCCATTGTACAGCTCAGCTTCGGTTGTTAGGTAACGGGCTGGTTGTGTCTTCGGTTGCTAGGTAACAGGCTGGGCGTTGCTTGGGTTGCTAGGTAACGGTGCAGTGCCTGTAGAATGTGATGATGTAACAACTGGAAGGTTTTTGAAACAGCTCATTTTAAAAGACATTAAAAAAAACACATCAATTTACTGCCAGAAACGACCAGGTGTTTTTACTTAAGCGCTTGGGCTGCTTTTAACAAAATGTTGATTCTTGAGGAAACATAATACGTCACCTTCAAAGGCAGATCAGAACAACTAAAGACGGGAACTCGGGGAAAAGCCTTTAACATGTAAGGAACCCATGACAACTGGTGATTTATCTGCTTCTTGAAGCATCGTCACATTTCATAGACGGATCTTTCAGCCATTAACCCTCTTGGCCTTGAAGGGATTTGTCAGAATCTCAGAGTAGGGGGCCTTAGGAAATGGGATCAGGCCGAAATTGCCGCACTTCAACATTACAGATGTTTTTTTCTGTATTGAATGTCACTGTGGTCGGATTCCCGCTCTCAGGAGAAGCACTTAGATACCACCATGTTAAACACACTGGTCTGTTTCTAGCAAAACATGACTTATGTGCACCACAAAACCGCTCAGTAGATCCTTAAAGGTGAGGTAGAAGAAAGAGCATCATTTACTCTGCTAATAGAGCTGCAGGGAAAAGTGGTGAAAATAATAATAATTTAAAAAAACACACACACGTCTCCAGAGGAAAGAGTTTGGAAGCGGTTCCTCCGGTCTGAATCTTCAGTCGTGACTCAGAGGGAGTTGGAGTTTGTCCAGCCCTGTATGAAAAATGATCCCAGAAAAATCAAGAGCAGCCAAGAGAAGGACCTCCGCAGCAGGCAGGGATGGCATCGGTTCTGGTGCGAGTGGAAAGAGGCCGGAGTTCTCCAGTTTTCATGATTTAAATGTTTGGTTCTGAAGGGACCCGTCATCAAGTCTGCCTGTCCTTTATGGGCCCAGATGTTTCAGCATCAGGAAGAAAATGTCTAACAGGCAGAGCGGCTGCTCGTAAACGCAGACTAGATTACTTTAATTAGCTGTTTTCATTCCTCGTAAAGTCGCACAAATTGGAATCACAAGAATAAATTTGTTCAACTGAAACAAACCAGTTTTGAAAAAGAGCTTGATTTCTTTGATAAAAGGTTTTTGCACCAGGATGAGGTTTTCTAGCTGTATCACAGTTGGTGTATTTTGCAAAATTGCAATAGAAACACTTCCTCACACATCACACAAGTCACGATCAAGAACTGAATGTTACTGCTGGCAGAAACGATGAAGAAGACATCAGGAAGTGGTACAAAGATGATGGCGCAACATGTTTTTAATGACTTATTGTGTGAACAAACTTATTCACACATTTCTAATTTAATGCAAAAAATTATGCAATTTATGGACTTTAAAGTTCCACAAATTGGAAATAAAATTTGCCAAATGGAAATATGCTAGTTTTTCCATTAAAATGTTTTGGGATAAAGTGGCCATTTTTGTGTTGTATATATTTACAAAACTGCAACAGAAACGTTTTTCACATCACACAAGTCATGATAAATAAACAAATTTTACTACTGGTGGAAACGACAAAGAGGACAACAGGAAGTGGTGGAAGGATTTTGGTGCCGCATGTTTTTTATCGACTTACAATATAAACAAACTAATTAACGTTATTTTAACTGTATTTCTTATTTTTTGGAAAGACCACAATTGTGAAATTGTGTTTTTTAGACATTCATGCAATCTCAAAGTTTTGCTCAAGTTTGTAATGGAAACAAAGCTATTAAGTGCATTTCCACTGACTTTAAAACTGCACAATTTGGAATTATGAAAATAAATGTATTTAATGGAAACATGCCAACTTCGAAAATACGTTTGAAGTGTTTTGTTTCTTTGTTTGTTTGTTTGTTTTGTGGCTATTTCAGAATTGGTTAATTTATCAAAACTTCAATGGAAACACTTTTTGCATCTCACGAGTCACAAGCCAAAATCTGGATGTTACTGCTGGTGGAAACAACGAAGAAGAAGACAGGAAGTGGTAGGAGGACAATGACCTGGCTGTGTTTTTAACGACATATCACGTGAACAAACTTATCCATGCGTGATTTGAATTGAGTATCATTTAATGGAGACACTGCAATTACAAAATAGTGTTTTTTCAAAGTTTTGCGCACATTTCTAGAGCGCAAAACAGTCATTTCATCTGTTTCCATATATCTGTAGATATGTAGATATTTGCTCCTTTTTTACCCACCATTACTTGCAAAGTAAAACCACTTTCATGCCAACCTAGTGTCGATTTTAAGGAGTCAATCCTATAAAAAAAATGCCGTAAAAAGCCCATCGGGAGCAAATGCCTTTCTGTGACATTTCAGGCGGACGATTACACCTGGTAAAACAATTTAAAGCCTTGAGGGATCACTGAGCATCAAACGTTTCTGGGCCAGAGGTTCATTTTTCCATGCTTAACGGACTAAAAGGGAAGTGTTTTTAAGAAAAGATGTCCTTCCCGTGACCCGCCGCTCAGCCCGTATGGCGCTGATGGTTCCTGATGTGCTGAGTTTTGTCTCATCACAAGCGGCGGTCTTGTCTAAAGCAGCTGCTGCCATCTCTCTGTGTGAGAGACGGAAAACAGGACCCTCAGGAATACACACACACACACACACACACACACACACACACACACACACACACACACACACACACACACACACACACACACATCTCAGCACCTTCTTCTCTTCACTGCCATGACATCCAGATGACAGCAGCGCCAGCGGCGGTTCAGGAACCCAGGGAAAGAAGGTCCAACAGCGCCCCCTGGTGTTCAGGCCACGGCAAAGGTATTTACAGTTTTTCTCTGATCAGAATCAAAATTTTCATGCCGCAACATTTAGTGTTTTTTCTCTTCTCACTCCTTCTAAATTGCAACTCTTTTTGGACATGCAGTTGTTGCTTTTATGCAGTTATTCCCTGTTATACAAGTCATGTTTATTTAGAAACCACATTTTAGCAGCAAGGCAGTTCAAATCGCTTTACTTCATAAAAACATGTCCAGTTACCAAACTAGGGATAAAATTCACATTTTGCCAAAAGTTATTATCAAAATAATAAGAAAATATACATGAACACCTGCAAAAGACTTATTTTTGGTTTGATTTTCAGTATAAATATCTTAGTTCACTTGAAAAAACACCAAACTATCTTACAGCAAGTCACTTTAAGTAAAAAATTCCTTAATTTTTATGAAGATTTTGCATTTTTCAGTGTATCTGTTCAGCTAAAATGCTACTTGTAAGTTTTGTTTTATATCATAATATTTCTATTTCTATTTTAAGTGTTCTAATTTACAGGTAACGTTTCAGCAAGCTATACAGGCTAAGTAAATGATTTCTCATTACTAATAAAACAGTAATAGTTTTGGTGGTATTTTGGTGATTATTTCACTTATAACAAGGGGAAAATGTCATAAGTAAAATAGTGGAACTAGAACTTTTTAAAATCAGTATTAAGGAAAGATGTACTTAAAATAAGCTCCTATATCTTTAGAACCAAACTAAAGATATAAATTAGAGCATAATGCAGAAAAATGTGATATTTGGTGTTTTGTTGTCAGCATTTACGTCGGTAAATACAGAAATAAGTAACTTAACCAAGAAACTGAACTGGATCGGTGAAGGGGAAGCTGAAAACAAGGCAGCTTGTTTATTTTCTGTCAAAAATATGTTATTTGTTTATAATTTTCACTGAAACAAAAATATGTTTTTCATTACGTTGTGTAATAATTCTGCCCAATAATTGTGCACATGTTTATGTTCTCTAAAGAAAACCACTTTTCTCTTCTTAAACGCTTATGTTTGAGGTTTGTTAGCGCTTTAAATTCAAAACAAGACTTGCTTTATAATTGTGCACACAGTGTGTCTAGAATCTCCATGGATAATCGTAAATAAAGCCTCGATAACAGGTTCATTGTAGCCGTTATCCACAGATGTTGCCTCAGGTTTGAGTGCAGATTGTTTGATCTTGTAAAATAACGTGTGAAATTCCTCGGAGCACCAAACAAACCATTTCTTTTTTTGTTCCTCCGTGTCCAGTTTTAGATTTTTGTTTTCAAGCAGTTTGTATTTCTCTTCTGAAGGAAACTGCTGAATGTTCCACAGAACAAATCAAAATCTTTCTATTATTGATCACAAAACAGAGAACAGCTGGTCTGGAAGGATTTACAACACTGTCTACAGCTACTGCTGCGGAAGAATGACTGAAATTTTACAGAATATTTTTACCACAATAGTTTAATGTCACACTGTCAATTTTTCATGATAGACTATCTGCATATCTGTTCATTGAAAACTCTGCTTTCCCTTAAAACAAATTATATTTACCATAGAAATTAAAACGAAAATGGATATTTGCAACCCTAACACAATTTGAACTCAAAAAAGTCCTTTTGGTTCATGTAAATGAAAAATGTTTGGTTTTAATTAGCTGAGAAAACATTTTCCATGTTTTCTCAGCTGCTTTTAAAAACAGCCAGCAGTTTTTAGACAACAAGTTATTTTTGGTTTTTGGTCTCTGGAAAATGAGCCATTGATTAAGTCACATTCAGCGGGCATTAAGCCGTTACCTAGCAACCCCAGTGGAGTCTCACCCGTTACCTAGCAACCCAAGCAGAGCTTCAGCATGTTTGGTCAACTAGTTTTACTTCTGCTGGAAAAGACAAGTGTTTTATTGTTGATTTACAATCCAGAAACCACTTGCTGCCTTTTTCTTGGCTGTGCAGGAGGCTCCACTTCTGCTTTTCAAAAGTGTACAAGTTGTAGGAGACCAAAACAATCAGAACTGACCAGAATAAAATCTCGTTACCTAATTAAACTTAATTAACATATTTAATTGACATATTTTGTGTTGCCCATAAACCCATCCTAACCTGTTCAAGTAAGTGCAACAAAGTAACTAGTTGCACTTACTCAATTACATTTACTTGAGTAATTTTTTCGAAAAAGTTAACTTTTAGGAGTATTTCTGCTGTACTTCTTATTTTTGCTTGAGTATTTTTATTATGAAGTATTTTTACTCGTGAGTAAAATTTCTGGATTTTCTACCCACTGAATAAAAACAAACATGTTTAAATCAAAAATTCATCAGACACAGACACCTGCAGTTCCTGTTAAAGTTCAATAAGTTTTATATTTAAAGAAACTGATTAACATTTTCTTTTGCCTGTTTTTGTTATTCTTTTCTTACTTATATAAATTATTATCATTTTTGTCCTTAAAATGTCAAAATTCACCTTTAGCTTTATATTTTGGCCCGTCTGATGATGTAATTTTTAAATATTAAATGCTTGATAACTTGATCAGTAACTCAGTACTTTTTGAGTTACTGATACTTGAGTAATCTCTTGGACGGCTACTTTTTACCTTTACTTTTTAAGCAGTGCTCCTCTTCCTGGAGTTTGGGTGATTATTTCTATACAAGTGCAGCGTTAGACACACATCCAGCTGTTCCAGGATCAGTTAGGCTGAGTTCACACTGCAGCCTGAAGTGACCCAATTCTGATTTTTTTTTGACGTGATGCGACATGTATCTGATCTTTTCATGGCGGTGTGAACAGCTCAGGACAGATTCTTTTAGAATGTGACTCATATCCGATACGTATCCGATTCAAATGTGACCATAACGTCCAGGACTCATTCATCCGAACTGAACGTCACTGATTCTCAACAAATCTCACTATTCT
>CAEGAF010005796.1:0-12966 GCA_903067075.1 Micropoecilia bifurca
CACACACACACACACACACACACACACACACACACACACACACACACACACACACACACACACACACACACACACACTCACACACATACACAAACATTACTCTGAGTCTGGTCAGGTACTGGAATGAAAATAAGTCAAAATGTAGGCAATAAAATCAAAGGAAAACTTAGAAAGACCTTCTTGAAAACTCAATAAAAACTGATCTCGTTCTCTCACAACTCTGAAACATTTCACATTTCTTCTCGTAACAAGCACACAAATCGTTTTTAACATAGCCCCAGCTTAGTCAAATCAAATAAAGAGGCTACTTTCAAACCTTCCCACAGATTTTCAATTGAACTTGGACTGGGCCATTCTACGAGAGATGTCCTGTTTTGACTTTTTCACTTCCGATCTGATACCGATGTAGCTGCTTTGAGTATTGGACGATATCGATATTGACCTGATACAATATCAGAAAGAATCAGGCATGCTTTTATTACTTGCTTTGTACTGTGAAATGCTACAAAAAAGCTTGATCAATTGAACAAAAGGCAGCAACAACAAATATTAGTAACCAGTGGTCTGCATGCAGAATTCAAGTGCTGCTGGATAGAAATGCTGTTCTAGATAGAGCACTTCTATCTGTGTGCTTTTTTCTAAGAGTTTAAATTCAGGTCAAGATAATGATAATGCTAATTTCTTGTCTGATATCGGATTGATTTCCTATATCAATATCAGATTGGGACACTCCTGTGAATATGCATTGACATAAACCAATTCTATTGTACCCCTGGCTGTATGTTCAATGTCAGGCTCCAGCTAAAAGGTCCATCTCCATCCTTGATCTCACATTTTTTGCAGCTTCTAACAGCTTTTCTTCCAAGTTTACTCTGTATTTAGCTCGATTCTTTAAGCATCAGCTCTCACCAGCTTCCCTGTCCTTCCTGAAGAAAAACATACCCACAGCATGATACTACCACCACCATCATATCTCACAGTGGGGATGGTGTGCTTAGGCACATTTTCTGCCACACAAAATTTCACAAAAAAATCAAATAGGAAAAGAAAAAAAGATTAACATAGGTTATTTATCATACTGTGCTCCCTGGTATGAATACTTTTGCAAGGACCCGTCTTTGCTCCATCCTACAAAAATGAGGGGTAAACCGATCAGATCAAAGTTAAAATCTCAACCTTTAGCCTGCATCACTCAATAGGTAACAGAGTTCACGGATCCCTCCGTCATTAGTCCAGCAACACTTGCTCTTGTTACACTCTTACACGCCTCACTCAGACTGCGGGTTCTGCAGGACATGCATGGATGGGATCCATTGAAATGGGAGAGAAAGCATGTCAGCATCGCTTGATGAAAGAGAGAAGAAAAAAAAATCAAGAAACGGTGAGAGCCAGCGGGACTCACCAGACCGGCGCACAGGCTGAACACAGCGGGGTGCTCGCTCTTTGCGTTGACGTGCCCGCGGAAAAAGCAGTGCCGCATATCGCCCGGGTCGTGGAAGTGCGAGTCCGCGTCGCCGCCGCCGCTCCGCTCCGCTCCCAAGTGAGTCACGGTGTAGGACGGGGCGATGAAGCTGGAGTCTGCGCTCAGGTCGAGATGGAAGCGTTCCCCGAACGCGTCGATCCTGTAGAGAAGCCGCAAGCCCGACAGGTCATCACTCAAGCTCCTCCGTCTCCTTCTGTAGTGCAGCTTGTGCGGGAACGATTCTCCGAAGTCGTTCACTCGGAGCGGAGTGACGATTTCGTACGATGACAGCCGCTCGACGAAGCTCGCTGCAACGAAACGTGATCGGGCAAATCAAGGTGTCGCCGCGATGAATGGCAAACGTCCGCGAACCTGTGGCCGAGCGAGGCGGGTTGGAGTCAAGACCTACCTTGTTTCGGATGCAATCGGTGCCGCAGAGTTTCCCTGGCGAGTGCTGACAAATGACACGTTAGTGCAACCAGCCAGATTGCAAGATGCATGATTTCCTCCACGTAGAGTCCCGTCCAAGGCAGCACCCTAACCCCTCCGTCTCTGCCGAGCGGCGCGCCGCGACTCTCTCCCCCCCCACCCTCCACCCCGACTTTCTCCCGTCTGCGTCTCCTTCTTCCCCCGGCTTGTCAGCAACAGGTCGCGGGATCCGCGGAGGCTCTGGGCAGCGCAACTCTTGCAAAGTGCATTGGCCTCATCGCATTGCTGAAAACGTGCACCCGCTGCCCTCTGCAAAAAAAAATTATCCGCGTTTATGACACATTCATCCTCTCGTCTCTCACCCCACCACCACCAACCCCAGACTCCATTACCACAAAAAAAAAAATAAAAATACTGCTGCCAAATGTAAACTGCAGTGTTTTACTGAAAGGAGGGATCAGTGCCAAGTAAGCTTTCCCCTGGCCATCCTCTTCAGCACCCCTCGGTGCACCCAAAGCTCTCAATAACGGTGAAGCAACGCCCCTACAAGATCCGGAGCCAATGGTGAGTGTGCGCACACCGCCACACATGGGGGGCTTAAATGCTTCGGAGTAAAGACCAGGCGATGTGAGGAGAAAATCAGACGCAACCCGGGAAAAAGAAAAAAAAAAGAAAAACTCACTCAGTCTCATCACCAGGAATTTCTGCTTCAGTGGCCTCCATACAGATGCGTCTCAATCATTTCATTCAGTTCAAGAAGTGAAGTCTACTATGACATAATGGGGTATAAATGATTCACACACAGTATTCCTTTTGATGATGATCTTGTAAAAAAAAAACTTCGATTATTTTTTTTCCCCTAGATGAATAAATAAAAAAGGAGATTTAAATACAGAGAGGTCATGGTCATTGTACGGCCTATGCGCAATTGTATATCAAACACCGATGATTTTACATTTGTCTAGGAGACAGACTTTGACAAAGTGGTTCTTATTTCACTCATTCTACCCCCCAGTCACTTAAAATGCAGTAACTTATGGCGGGATGAAATGGGTTGTCCCAAGCAGGCCCCCCTACGCAAGAGGGACAAATTAGACTATTTTATAGTTAAAGAAGCTTGCAGTTAACAGATTCCTATGTCCAAGTATATACATGGAAACTTAAGATGTATGGCTTTATCGTCCTTTCTGCATCTTAAGGTTGTCCGCACAACTTAATTTGGGTTAAGTGTAGCTAATGTCCTCATTAGTTGACGGATGTTGTTGTTAATGGAAGAGACATTCTCTGCCAGACGCCGACAGCCAGGTGTCAACATGTTTTTGTGTGCAGGCATCTCGACATCAACAACCCACTGTGAGAGATTAAATTATCACTATGTGTCAGACTAAGTAAAAAGAAAAATCCCCCCAAAAAATACTTTAATTGACAAGTGAACAAAGTCTTTACTTCCATGCCTACAGAGTTGAGCTTGCTGTCATTTGTTAAGTTGTTAAAACTTGGAATCAGCTAAATTGAAAACAAAAAAAAATCTAAGCGAGATCTGTTGCTTAAAAGATCTGTTTCGATCCACGTTATTTTTGGTAGGTAGCACATTCCTTCATCATGTTGATAAATTAATTAATTAAGCCTGTATTGTCCATAGAAGCTCTTAACTTTGAATAGGACCCGGCACCACACATGGGTTTATCAAGGCGCCTGGCTGAAGCATGGACAGAAGTAGGTTTTTACTGATGTTCTGGTAACAAGTGTCCGAAATACAAACACACTCACTCACCCCTGCTGATGCTGAGCAAGCTCTGCACCGGCGGATACACAATGCTGTGGCTTAATCCTCAGGAAGAAATTGGTTCTGCCGATTCCTGGATAAAAATCCCACACCCGTCTCCACACCGAGACAATGACAAGGAAAACTACACCTGCAAGTGTTTCTTAGCAGAAACCTCCCTGTGGTCAGGTAGCCATCAACACATAACAATACACACAATTTTATTCAAGTCACCATAGAAATCATTATGCCGATTGAACGGAGCATATTTTTAGAGCAGAAGGTCAGTTGTACATTGTAATGTTTGCTTCCTTACTGCACCAATTGGACTGCATGCAGGAAAGGCTAAAATCTGAAGGAAAAGAAGAAAAAACTGTGACTGACTTTCATATGGAAGCAATTGTGCACATCATCAAAAGTCATGCACTCTTGTGTTTTACATTTTAATTTGAAGATATCTGTGGGTTTTGAGAGCTGAAAGTGATGACACTTTGTTTTATCAGTGGTAGTTTTTGTCTCCGACAGCCTTCTTTAAAGCATTTTTTTTTTCATTTTATCTTTAGTTCTGCTTGTTTTATGTTTTCCTCTCTCAGTCAGTAATTTACTCAGTACGGTGCCTTGCGAAAATATTCATAACCCTTTCATTCTTTTCACATTCTACTGTAATAGATTTTGTTTGCAGTGCTTTCCATTGAATTTTATATTTATACATCTTATATTTAGGTCTTTGATTTAAACTCTTCTATTGTGACAGTGAATCCTTTTATTAAAATCTACATTCTCACCTTACATCTTTTTAGACCTCTATCAGGTTTTCTCCAAGTATTGCCATATAGTCATCTCCTCCTCTCAACCATGACCAATGTTCCTTTGCTTTTTTCATTAGGACCAAATAAAATACAATGAATATTGTATTGTATGAAATAAAATGTGAAAATCTTAAAGTGTGACACAGCTAAACCATTGATATGGAGATAAATATCCGAAATAAAATCTATTAACTGCCTACAGGGTTCTATTATTTACAATGTAGGCCTCTCTGCAGATACGTGGGAAGATGATCTATTACAAAAAAATTTTTTTACAAATAATAAATTGGACCCCCTGCCACGGTTTGAGCAAACCTGAACACTGAAGCACCTGGACAGTCCCTCACCCTCTCAGGTTGACCGGTTTTGAACTCCCCAGTCATGGCAGTGATCCATGACTTTTGACATATCTGGGTTTCATGTTTGCCAACCTTCTGTCTTACAGTCGCAACATTATTGGACACACATTTGTGCTCGTTACAGGTCACGAACGCAAAGACTGAATTATAACCACAGACCGACAACTGCAGCACATGACGGCATCCTCCTGTTGCGTGCCAGATGTTGCCTTCACGTGAGTTATGTTGAGGCGCTCTCGTACAGAGAGCGACACTGAATAAATTTGATGACAATAAATTAGAAAGTCAACGGTGCAGAGGTAGCGGGATGTCGGTGTGAGTGTTGGGGTTACCATGACATCCTGGACTTTTACACTCCTCCTATCCTCAGCTCCCACCCTCCCCCCGTTACTGACCGTTCAGGTGGTTCTCATGGTGCAGTGATCAAGGAGCTCGACCACCTGAAACGTGTGTTGGCTTGCACTGGAAGATTAAGTCCCCCCACTCCCTCCCTCCACCTCCTGCTGCCAGTACGAAGCTTCATAAGCTGCTGAATTCCTTTAAACCCAGGGGTTTAGCATCCTCTTTCCTGTTCTCATTGGGTGAGGTATTGTGTTCAACCCCGCAGACAGCTGTAAAGCAAAGCCAAAACTGGACTACGCTGTCCTCCCTATGAGTCATCTTATCGAGTATGAATAGCAAAACAAAAGAAATCTAGCTCGCTGGAAGAAATTGAGCAAAGACGCTTCGGATTTCACTGTATGGTGACTATGGTGAGAAAAAAAAAGACTGGTCAGAAAATGCCAAGAAAAGATCCCTGTATCCTAATCTCCTCCTTTCATGGTTGTGTTTATTATTGTAGCACTGAGATCACTGCAAGCCGAGGACTGCTGAGTGATCCGAAGGAAAGCTTGGAGATGTAAATAGGTAAACACCAGTCAAACAGTTTGGAATAGGTTTTATTGCTTTTAGCATTGAGTAATTGAGGAAAAATAATGCAAAATTCAAATTTTTATACTGAAAAACCAAAAGGCACAAAACAAAAATGACATTTTATGACAGCCTGTTTTTCATATGTGTATTTAATATTAATTCTGACAGTTATGAAGTTTCAAAATAAAAACAAAATTCTTAAACATTTGTCAACTGTAATAAGAAGGGAGTAGTTTCTGGCGAGGAATAAATTAACTAGACCCCACATTTGTTTCCAACCGAATGGCTGAAAAGCATCAGGCGTGTTGATCAGAAGCGTGAGGGTGGTAACTAAAAATAAGAGCTTTATGAACAATCACTGATGTTCCTGTAGGAATTACTGTAATTTGTGAAATGTTTCACACCAAAGAAGCCTAGCCTTTTAAACTATATCTTTAATCCAAAGACTTTTAGGCTGTTTCAATAGAGAGATTTGGCTTTTATATCCTTATTGCTTATACAGTGTGTAGCAATATCATTTTTTCTTGTTTACAAATGTCTTTAATTTGTGGGAAATGTGATTGATCCTTGTTTACTTCTGGACTATATTTCTCACATGAGTGTTTCGGTCACGCTAAAAGCAGGAGACAGGTCTTGCGACTAAGTAATGTGAGAGATTTTATGGGGATAATGACTTTAAAAAGATCAGACGGTGATAAACATTTTTTGCAAAACAAGACGGTGGATCTAAACAGACAGACTGTATGCAAACACCCGGGAGATATTTCTCCATCGAAGTTTCTCTCAGAAATGGATTTCCCATCAGCCATCAAGCATCCATTCACACCACAGAAATAGTATGTGCTAATCTATTTTTATATAGGAGTTTAACAGTGTCGATATGTTCACTGGTAAAAATTCCAGCTCAGCAAAGATGAGCTGGAATAATCATGCTCTACATTTTCGGCTCAGTTAAAAAAAAAGAATTATTTTTCACATCTAAATCTAATGGATGAAGTCACCACACTATATCTAACACATTGGTAGACTTCTTGCTAAAAATTTGTGTACATTGGACGCAAGGAACATTTTTTTTCTTTCTCAGCTGAAGAATGACCAGCAGGCAGGGTGCTAAATCCTTGCATTTGTAGACTTCTCCATCTTCTCCGTGACACATAGTGGTTTTACTCTTGTGGTGGTAAGTGGCACAGGAATCACCAGAGACAGCTGCCTGGTAGCTGGGTTATTAAAAGCTGTAAAATTTTAACTGGCCAGTCGGATTTGATGTCAATCCAGTAGGGAGTATGAAGGTGTTGGTCTACTTATAGGAAGCCCTTAGGATCCTGCTAATGAATAACCTTCAGCATGTGGGTACAGAACTGCACCTCATTTCTGTCTCCGTGTTTTATTTTACTCTCTGTATTTCCCCCAGAGCTGTGATCCACCCCAATCCGAACGCATGCTGCACACCCACCAGTGGCTGGTTAGCAAGCTCAAGGTTTAGCACCTTCAGACTTAATGCTTCCAAACCACTAACATTTCTGTCACACCTGTCCTACCATATAAAGCTCCATAGAGTTGAGATTCCTCTGACTCTACAGAGCAGGGCATCGATTGCTTCCCGTTTGATACACCCTACGCCGTCATGTTTACAGCAACTAAATATTTGGAAAATCAAAACTTGAAAACTGAAGGAGCGCCTTCCTGTATTGTTACTGAGGAAATTTTTTTTTTTATGCATAGTTGGCCAGAGGGACAATGTCTGTCAGGCATCAGACTGCAGACTTAACTCAAGCCCAAAGACTAGCCAATTAATCAGCTTCTCCCAGTGTTTGCTCTCTAAGGAGCGAAAATATTTAGAGCATGAAGCGCATGAATGTGAAAACTCTAAAACACTTATGACGTAATATAAATATGATCTTATGTTTTTGAAATATCTTCACCTGAAATCCTTGAAAAAAAAGAAGACGTTTGGAATGACCTTCTCAGATCCACAACTTAGGACTTATTGAAAATATATGAGCAGTTAAAAAAAGAACAAGTCTCTACAAAAAACTAGCTTGTTAAAATAATAATAATAATAATAATAATAATAATAATAATAATAATAATAATAAACAAAATACCAAACAAAGAGGGAGCAAAGTCCAGCAGGGCCCTCAAAACGTTTTGAAAAACAACAATTTGAATAAATGATACCAAGAAAAAGTGATCAGATATTCAGAGTTATTCCAAAAATGTCTTGATAGCGACTGTAAACCTGGTGGTCAACAGACAACTTATTAAAATACATTTTAATGTTATTGGTCTGTGTGTGTGCGTGTGTGTGTGTGTGTGTGTGCGCGGGTTAGGGTTAGGGTTAGATAATTAGTCGTGAGAGAAACAGCAGAGTATAAATATAATGATGGTCAGATGAAGTGTCCGATGAGTTGGTGTCCTGAAATCCAGAGTCCCACAAAATTAAATTAAATTAAATTAACAACAATGGTATAGTCATATCTAAATAGCTTGAAATTCTAATGTCTGGAAAATTTCAGGTTTAAATTTGTATTTATTTCTGTTTCTATTTGAATCTGAATTAAGAGAAGGTAAGTTTTCCACTAGATTATTTGCTTCTTCACAGAACAATTTTTCTATTGGATTCTCTTAAGATTCTTTTTTAAATTTCTGACCTATATTTAATTTGAGTAATTGTTACCTCATAGCTGAATAAAGTATTTTGATTCAGAACAGAATATCCAACACTGGATGGATCACTGATCAACAGGAATCAGTTCCAGGACCCTTTTCATTTCCTTTTAAACTTCACCATTTATTCACTTTCCCTCGCTGTTTGACAACCTTTGTCTCTTAACAACAGGGTGGAACTAAAGCATCAAAACTTAAGCATTAAACCTCATAAATGAATTTAAAAAACTGATATGTACCAGAAGATTTGTGAAGCACTTAAATATCCAAATAAACCAAACAGTCAAAGAGCATCTTCCAGCAGCCCCCAAAATGTGTTTCTGTACCATAATCCAACAATGAGCTTTACCTTAACCCCCCTAAGTGATCTCTGGGTCTCATTTATTTAGTTTAAACAAATGAGACAGTGTGTTAGTGAGTGAGTGAGCTGCTTTGTAGCCATAGGTGGATTTGGAAACTGTGACTAGGAAGGTAAACCTTGATCAAAAGACAAGTTAGCTAATTGCCTCCAGCTTCTAGCTTCATAAGCCACAGCTTGGTATCAGTTCTCTCATCTACATTCAAGTCTGCAAGTGTTTTTCATGAAATTTAAGGTCTCCCTCCCTTAATTTACTCTTTTTTTTCCCCTGTCAGCTATGGGCCATACCTGCCATTTCCCTACCTTATGCCAACAACGTCTAATTTCCCGCAGTTGACTCGGGTCAGGGTCAACAGGTGATGGTCAGATATCCCACAGCTCAGGGGGTTTCGACTCCATTGGCTCGCCGCTTAATGGCTTCAAGCCTCGAGGTGACATCCGTTCTGTTTATATACACAAAACGCACCCTTACCCACTCACATTCCTTCTTTGTGGCAGATTATCGCCTGCATGAGGCTTGAAATCAGTGAAGATCGGTTTTCGTCAAAGCACTTTTAATATTTGTCACAGATATCGACCACATACCGGCTTATGGTAAAGCTATTCACTACGATATGGTGCGTGTCATATGGATTTTATCTCACTGACTGATGTGTGTGTGTGTTTTGCTTTTAAGAGAGTTGCTTTTTACTCAGTAATATTTTGCTAAGAGCAACAGGAAGGACGTCTGCTGCTCTATTTGTGAGCCACAACCAAAATAACACTGAGGTCGAAAATAGATTAGGAGATTTTCAGAATGTTAGGTTCATAGTGATATTGAACATGGACTTAACATTGTTCATGAGTGATTTTTAACTAATTTATCGACTCATATATGCTCTCTATTCAGTTTTTTAGAGAAACTAAACTGAAATAAATTAACTAATATGGCAACACCTTCAAAACGATAACAGAGAAATACACAGAATATGGCAAGACCTGTGAAACCTAAGTAACCAAACAAGAGGGATGATCACATACAAACAAAAACTAAAACACAAGAACTGTGACACAATGAGGATATTACGCCAATATGGTGAATTTTGAAAGAGCTATTTGTTTCTGCACAACAGAGCTGCTGCTGAGATACAGTAAAAAGGAACAAAGAGGGGACAAAAAGCCTTTGTGCAGCTTTTTCATTGATTTGATCAGTATTTACTCCCGGAGTCATTGCACTTTAAAACATAATTTAAGGATGTAAAAAAAATGTTTGTATTTGTTACTCTTTTTATTATTTTTAGAAAATATAAGGTGTTTTTTTGTCAACAGCCTCCTCAGAAATACATTTACTGGAAAAAATGTTGAAGTGCTGAATACTTAATATTGGTAATTCTTGTTGGATGCATCTTGTTGGTGCATGTAGACATTTTAACAGGGACATTCTGAATTGCCCCCATCCAAACTGTTAACGGCATCAACAATTTGGAGAGTTTTAGACTTTACAAAGTTTGTTTCCCACCAAAGATTTTGAGCTGCGAGTTCAGAAATGAACGACCGCTTCAAACTCAGATTTTTAGCACAAACTGCAAACGCTTCATGCAGAAAAGATTTATAACTTTTTGTTTCGCAAACAAAAAAAATATCACGTCACATTCTGATTGTGCTTGGCCCGATACCACTGCTGGCAGGGAGTCACTCCAAGGTAACAGGACAGTTTTGCTCAGAATCACCTATTGATCCAGTGGTCGGTAAAAACAGCATTACGGTGAAGTGATTTGTCAAAACACTCTAAATACGTGATGGCAGCTCAGAACAAAACATGACAGTAAAAAGAACATTTCTTCTAAAAAGTTCAATATATTGTTGATAATTGCTTATTATTAATATTAGTACAACAACTAAATTCATCAAATTAATGGCTTCTGCTGCAGTACATGGAATAAATTTAGACCACATTCAACATTTGTGGCATATTTTGAAAGAAAACTGTTCTGGCTTGCTTCCTCTTTGAATCCTTTTTTGACAAATACTTCACAGGACCCATGTGATACAAACTTCCATTTCTTCAGAAAGTGTTGACTGTTTAGCAAGTTTATGGCCCTTCCCATAAATGAAACCACTGACTGCTTCAGAGGACAGCAACAAGCAATAAGAGGACATTTTTATAGGGGTGAGTGAAATGCACGTAATGCCTGCCTAAAAATGTTACTTTAAAAATGACATAATTTCATCGGAAACTCAGCTGTTTATCTTGAGACAAGAATATTTCTTCTTTCATTTTTCTACAGGCAAATCGACACAAGTAAAATGACTTCACTCCGCTTCGTAATACTCTGTGTTTTCCTCGGACCCAGCAACTGTCAAATTAATTGCATCCCAGGTTTGAAACTGTGCTGTTAATGTCTGTAGCATTAAATAGAAATCTTCAGCATTTAATATAAGCAGAAAACGATCTTCTCCGTTGTCCACAGAAACCGTCGATGAGACAAAGTTTTCAGTCAACGTGACAGAACTCATTAGAGTGGAGTCCATCGACTGCATCAAAATCCCACACAAGGTGGCATTTCCACAAGACAAAGTGTCAGCCCCGTACAAAAAGATGTTATTTCAGGGTGATCCGTCAAACGTTGTCGATGAAAAAGTTGTCTACAACGCAGATTCTGACAAAGAAGATTCATTCTGGATAAACTATCTTCCATGTGGAGAATATGATTATGGCTTCAAACTGGAATGGGGTTGTAATCAAACTTACACTTTCCCAAAGAGAGTCCACATCTCTGTCTTACGTAAGTAACATTGTTGCTAATGTTTATTGGTGGTTGAATTTGGCTTTGGGTTTGACCATAATCTGACTTGCTTATAAAAATGTGTTCGTTACAATTTTTTAGCCCAGCAATTTAATTATTAGTTAAAGCTAACAAAGTCCACACAGGAAAGATCATGAAGGGTGGACCACGTCCTCCCTCCACTTCCTGTGTGAAGAATCATCATTTATTATAAACAAAATGTGAATTTACCGAAGCTGGCCAACAACCTAGTTTTCATAAGTAGCCCCTCGTGTCTCATGTTTTAAAGAATTCTGGGTACATAACTACCAAATTGAGCTGTGATAACGACATAAAGATTCATAAAGTAGCCTTTGATTAAAGAGCAATGATGCGGTTGATTCTAGAGATAGTTTAGGACAGTGGGAGACCACTTTGGTCTTGACCTCGCTTATACTAGCTGTTAAATCTACTTCTGGGAACAAAACATCTAAACTAAACTGAAAATATATTAACTTACTATTTCTTGTTATATTCTCTCAAAAATGTTCAGTGAAGTCAGTTTAGGTTGCCGAGGCTAGTTGTCGCCATTTTTAACCCGGTCTTTGGTTGAAGCTCCCCTCCTTCTCTCCCAGTGCTGTAAGGTGAAAAAAAGGAGACATTTAATCCAGCTGGGGAGGTTTTTTTGTCTGCACACAGTGATAATGCTTTAAACTTTAGGGCCTTAAAATTACAAAAATGTTTTTAACGACTTTTTGTTGTCTTTCTTCAATAAAACAACCTCGAATGATGCTAAATGTGCTCACTTCAAACGTGTTCCCTTTCACCGTTAGCAACAAAGCCGACGGTTTTGGTTCCTCCTCTGACGGAGGAAAGCTCTGAGCTGATCTGCAGCGTTCCCAAGCCCTGCTCTCAAGGACTCAGAGTTTACTGGACATGGACGAAGGCCGACGGACAAGCTACGGTACTCAGCGACCATCGCAACGGGAAATTTCATCAGCTGATTTTTGGATACAGATACTCGTTGCGCATTAATCCCACAGCACATCATCACAACACCAACATCACGTGTGCGGTCGAATACGACAACAACCATACAGAAACAACTGTCACTCTGCACGTGAAATGTAAGAAGTTTGACAAACTGACACATTATAGGTGCGTTCACACCGCAGCCAACTCCTTTTTTGTTTTTTTTAACATAATGCGACCTGTATCCGATCTTATCATGGCAGTGTGAACAGCACAGGTCGGATTTGTTTCGAATATGACCCATATCCGATACGTATTCGATTCAAAGGCGACCTAATGTTCAGGCTGCATTCATCCAAACTCAACGTCACTGTTTCTCAACAAATCTCACTATTCTGCGTCCTGATATGCGCAAGTGGGAAGAAAAACAAAACGGACTATAATGAGGATTAAGTTGTTAATATGTTGCTCTTCCCCAATAACGACTTC
>CAEGAF010005816.1:0-44440 GCA_903067075.1 Micropoecilia bifurca
AAATATGTTTTGTTAGTAAATTAGTAAAAGCTATTTTTACCTTATGAATATTTAAAACATTTTTGGGCTATCACGTAATAGGAGTCCTTGTAACAGGAGCAATGTCAAATAATGTCTTGCAGGGGAACTCTGTTATATTTTCCTGGCTATGGGCTGTCCAATCAATATTTATCAGCACCAACAACCGTTTCCCAAAGCTAAAACAGCCTGACTCGTTCGAGGACAAAGGGACGGATCTTTCTTTTTTTTTAAATTAAACAGTTTCTGGGCTGGTGTTGTGCTTTGACGTGTGTTTCAAATATTATAAGACACTTCCAGGAAAACAAAATGCTACTGTTTCCTAATTACCTAATTTCAGATTTCAGATTATTATCACAACATGTAGCTAAAGCTACAGAGAAGATTTTACAGGATCTCAAAATACAAATAGTTTTGACCTTACAAAAAACACAAAATAATGCTAAAGAATGTGTCTGTGTATATGGACAGCTTGTTTGAAGATGAATATTACATTTTTATAACTAACATACAGTATTTAAATCCCTACTCTGCTTCCTTCAAGGCAATCTGAAGCAGAAAAATTGAAATTTATCTTGTAGGATTTTACAATATTTGGCAAAATGCCCCCAATTTTTTTTTGTCTTTCACAAATTCACTTTGAATTCAAGCAAGATCTTTCCAAAACCTTATTTATCTTACTGTGAATTGTTTTGCTTATTTTGATGCATGGCTGATCTAACTATGATGATAAAAAAAAGTAAAAATCTTTCTTTATGTTCTGTTTTCTGACAAAAGCGACTCGTATTTGGAATTTATTTTTATTTTATCCACTGTTACAAAAAAATCTCAGTGAACAAATTTCAATCCGAGACATGATGCTACCACCACCTTATTTGATTGTGGATATGCTTGTCTCTTGGTAATATTCAGCATTTTTTGAGCTTTGCTTATCTTTTGAAAATGTGGCCCCGGCTATAACATTTTCTTTGGCAGATTTTAGACATGCCTGGAAATTTTCTTTTCACACTGTAAGCACATTTCGTGTTATTTAGACAGAAGGAAGCACCAACCTTTCTGTGTCCAGTCATGGAATTTGCTTTAAAGGCAGGCAACATACGTTGGGTCATTCAGCTGTTTAAAAACAGCTTTAGCCTCTATACACAAACGTACATCCGATGCATTAAAAATTTTATTGTGGTATTTTAATTATGTGGCCATAATTAAGACCAAAAGCAAAATGATCAGCACATGGTTGCGGTCGGATGCAATGTTTGTCCATCACATTTCAGACGCTGTGAAATGGCGCAGAAATTATAATAAAACATGATTTAACTTGACATGTTGATGTGGTAACTGGAAGTTACCACATCAATATTAACAACATTAAAAAGAAAAACTAAATTTCCATTTCCTTACCAAATAAACCATCTGCTTTTTGCGGGTTATTTCTGAATGTGTTGCAACTAAAAAACACGTGCCTGTTGTTCCCTAGGGCTTATCACATGTCAAAACTCTAAATGGTGCGGCCAATCCAACAGCCTTTCTCTTTCTCATTTTCTTGCTGCATCAGTTCTCTTAGATGAAGAGTCTTGCCTCTGAGATGAGGCCCCAGGTCAAAGGGTTCTTGCAGGCTCAAATGGTTAGCTCTGAGGGTTCTATTTAGACCAAAATTCACTCAAACAAGTGATTTAGAGGGAAATATTTATAATAATACTTGCAAGTGCTGCTTTCTTTCTGTTCTTGTGATAAATGGTAAATGGCTGTATGACTTGTATTTTTATTTGGACGCTAACCAATTTGTCAAGTTGTAACCAATAGGGAAAGGCATCTGCATTAGCGACCATTGAACTCAAAAGGCCAGCACTGAGATGGTTTGACCTAAAACATTGCAGGATTTGATAAATGTGCATGAAAATGTCAAAAGTTGCACAGTACATGAATATAGAACAGAAGCACCCCATGGTCAACAGAAATAAATTAATTTGACTTTTTAACTTAGTTATCACTATTACATTCTCCTTTACATTGGAGATTGTGGCTGGATGAGACCAAATGTATAAAGGTTCAAGATTCATGACTACTTTTAAAAGGCACTGTAACAGATTTTGTTACTGCTGAAGCTACAATCTTATTCATGTAAGCAAAGTAGAATTGTTGAGCATTACTCTTTGCTTTATAACCATATAAATATCACAGCAAAAGATTACCAATGGCTGTGTAAAAGAAACACTGTAAAGCAATCACTGTGACAATAACCAGGCTTGTGTCATTAATGCAAACCAGACACCAAGTCGTTTATCTGTCCTCTGTTCAAAAATAATTTCTCGTTCCAAATTCTGGCAGCAAGTTCTGGAAAACAGAATAAAGTCAGGCAGGAATTACTTTCCAGTTTTAATTTTCCATGAATCACACCCCAGTCTCCTCCCCCCTTCCGTTTTTTGTTGTGTCGTTACTGACTAAAAGAAACAACCGATTATGTGTGTGTGAGAGCATTTGATAAAGAAACTCCTCCACGTATGTGAGAAAAACTCAAATATATTTAATAATGTTAGCCATTGGGTTGCAGCAGAGCAAGGTGACAGCTAAAAGTTTAAACCCAAAGTTGGAAAGGACATGTTGCGGGAATGCAGAGCGTGATCTGTTCGGTTTTCTGTTATCTGGCTATCTGCCGGGATGAAAGATCTAAATATTATGACACTTGACATGACTGAACGTACCTGCTGGTTACGTTTTAGCTGATCTACACCAAGGCAAGGTGGCTTATGTCTTGGTGACACTTCTGTCCTAAAAGTCCCTGTCTTTGTCTCCCTAAAGTTGTTTCTTCATAACTGTCACCCTGTGTAAACTCTTATGTAATCAAAAAACAATAAAGACGTTGCAAATCTGCAACTGTGGTAGCCGACTGTGAAACCCTACATGACTGAATCGGAAAGAAATCGATGTGAACATATCCCAGGACCCATTTGTGAAGTCTTAAAATTGCATGTCCATTTGCTCAGTGAGCTATTGCCATGTATAAATCTTTGGAGGCATGATAACATAAAACCAAGACACAGATGGAAAAACAGAAGCACAGAGAGCAAGATAAAGTAAGAGAAAAAGCGAGAGAGGGAGACTCATCATCTGTTGCAAATGGGGTGAAGGGGTTGTGGGGGGAAGGGAAGTTAGACTGTGTTGCGAATAACACGTTCCCTCAACTGGGTGTTCGTTTCAATCTGCAGTACAATATCCTCAAGTCTGAACCCTTGGTTGAGGGTCATTTGCCAGAGGAGGATTTTTTTTTTTTTTTTTTTTTGCGTCTCTCAGTTTTTTTTATACTTCCTTCTTGGGCAGAAGACTGGTGTAATAGAAACCAGACATAAGCCAGCATGTGAGGCATCCATCCACTATAGCGAGACCTCACTTCTTTGCAGACTTAGGCTGACGGGATAAGAAGGAAATTCTCAACCAGGAAATTAAGCCTCCACTTTAGTTTTTAGTTTATCTGGATGTTAATATGATGGAAAAAAACAAGTGCTTAGGGAGGGAATTGTCCTATAATGAGTCAGGCTGTGCAGAAATTACTAGGGAGGACAAGTGAGGACTCCAGAATGGGAAATTCATGTGCAACTTTTTCAGGTGAGTTAATTCTGTTAAATGTTGTTTCCCAAAATGCATTTTGTGAAATTCTACTGTTGACTCTTTGCTCATGCATTTTATTGATATGAATATACACTATGCTTCATTATGTATGTATTTCTTGAAGGTCCAGATTTAAAAATTTAAATTTGAATACTTGTTGTTTATTTAAATATCATAATTTAAATAAACTATTAAAACTATTAATAATGCTGATCTTTTTTCCTACTTTTTCAATATGTATTTTTTTATTATACACTTTATGTATTGATACAGTTTTTGATATCATGTAATGTAATTCTTAGAATAAAAAGAAAAAAGAGATACAACTATTTTGGTAAGATATCAACAAATCTATAAGAAATAAATAAAACAAACTTTGATCTCAGTTTGAATTTTACAAAAAGTTGAAATTTATATATAGTGTATAAAAGTTTTATATGCATTTTCTGTGTGTCTTTTTCAGTAGATTTTCTTCTTGTTAGTTTCAAAGCCATACATTTTGCTCTATCATGTAAACTATGTTGAGTGAACTTTAGTTTTTGGGTTTGATCTAAGACTGGAAAGAAATAGTGTGCAACAAAAATCCATCCTATAAATGTAAAGCAGTTGGTCAAAATACAATTTTATATCAGTGTTTAATGATTAGTTGCTTAAAAAAAATTCAAAATGAACATAAAGTAAAATAATAACAATACAAAAAAAATAAAAGAATGAAATGATTGGAAAAATGTATATAAAAAGCATGACTCATAATTATTTTGATTTAAAAAAAGATGCATCTGTGTTATGTTGATGGAAAAGATGAAGTGGGTGGTAGTGTATTATTTATTGTATTTATTTATTTATTTTCTTAGCATGTTGATTATTAATATTTTGAATTTATTTTTTCCTGACTCTGAATGTTTTCCTCAATATGGGCACATCAATATCTATAGCACAAGTAAACACAGCTTTCCGTTTCAAATAATGCCAGTTTTTTTCTTTAATAGTTAGTACAGTTTAAATTTCCAACAAATCATACTTGCAATCATGTTTTTATTTATATTTTGTATATATATTTGTTTATATATACTGAGAAAGCAGTAGAAAGCTGGCTAGCAACAAGACTTCTCTGTTCTTTTCACTTGTTTAACTATTTTTTTCAGGCTAGATGATGCTGTAACAAACACCATAACCGTTCTTGCCCAGGTCTCTCTTGAAAAAGAGATTTTTCATCTCGATGAGACAATAACGGCTACAAACAATAAGGTACACTTAAATATAAGTAACTGAACTGAACAGGGCTGTTGTAGTGACATTCTGGAGCAGACATTTTCAACTCTCTCCTGCACCGGCAGTCCTGGTGGAAGAGGGGAGACTTTCTGGTCGGGGGGCAACAAGCCTCTACTGTTCTCTCAGATGGTTGGGTGGACGGCATCTCACACAAGGCTGTACAGTATCAGAGTCGTGAGATCAACATACAGACTGTAGTTCTGTAGAGTGAATGAAAGTGCTAAGCTGTCTCCTCTTCACAGCTCTGATTGCCTCACAGTATCAGCAGTGATGTTGGCCGTGAGGAGCGTATGACCCTGTGCAGTCTTATGTCATCCTCTTTTTTTTTTTTTTTGCTTTTTGCTCTGGTGCCTAACTATCAGGATGTTGTGCTAAAGCACTCTGACAAGATCAAACTTTGACCTGTGAATGGACTTTTCACCAATCCACATGGTTGCTATTTTATTTCCAGCCTTTTGTCCAGCTGTAGGAGTGTGGTGATCATGGGTCAGATTCTTTTCTGACAATGACTGCTAATTATAGTGCCTGATGAAGGACTTTGTCTTTTAATCTATTCTCCTCTATTTTGTGCAATTTTCTTCAGTTTTAATAGGCCTTCACTTGAAAGCAGCCCTATCTAGAACAAAATCACACTGTGGTGAAAACCTTTGCATCCCATATGTTTGACATTCTGTTTGGATTGTGATCAAAATAAGAACAAGAAACAATTGAAATTGTTTGTAATGTATTGACTGGTTGGTATTGTGTGTGTGTGTGTGTGTGTGTGTGTATTTTTTTCTTTTACTGGTATTTTGTTTGAGCAAAGAGACACTAATGAAAAACTGATTGACATACAAAAATAAAATAAAATAAAAAGGAAAGAGGTAAATTTGTGACAGATTTTATATTTTCCTTCCTATAAAGGGTCTAGAATACAAAATGAATAAATACATAGCTTTTCTTTTCATTTTATGAGATTACCATGTATATTTCATCATTTAGGTGTCAACAAATGTTTGCCCCCTTGTCAAATCACACCCATTATTTCATACCTAAAATTGCCATTTATACCATTCTTACATCTCTTTTATACCTACAGATAAACCTTTTCATGGCTTTACATAAGCCATTAAATATAATTTTATTTTTCAGTCTAGTTAAGTAATTTCATAAATTAAGGCGATAAATGTCCAAAAGGCTGCTCAAATCTCAGCGTTATTTTGGTTCAATAGTAAACTATAATACATTTTTGTAATATGTTTTTAAACCATTTATTTTGGTTATAATTTCCTTTTGACCTTTTTTTGAAATCTTTTAAAATCAGAAAAGTTTGACAAACTAAATAACTCTGATAGACATTAAATTTATTGGATTGGTTTTACATTTCTTTACAGGAAACTACCAGGATAATTTTGAAAATTGATTGAAATAAATTCAAAGTTGGGATGAAATGTTCCCCTGATAGCTATATATTAATACATGTTACATGGTTTGAATGATCGCTTTAGGTCATTATTCTACTTTAGGATATAATTAATAGGCTCTAAAACTACATATATAAAATCAGCATAATCTTTGATTTATTGTATTATGTGACAGTATGATATCTCTGTTTGTTTTAAATTTTTTCCATAGGGTTTTAGTTGAAGAAACAATCACCAAGAGTCACAACAAACATACGTTTCTGCTCCAGGAATTAAACTGTGGTTTGGCACAATTTCTAATTTTGTCTTTTGTTTTGCAGATTGTAGTTAAAAGCTTGTAGGAGCAACATGAGCTGGAGTTTTCTCACCCGCCTTCTGGAAGAGATTCACAATCACTCCACATTTGTGGGGAAAGTGTGGCTCACTGTGCTCATCATCTTTCGCATCGTACTGACAGCTGTTGGAGGTGAATCCATCTACTCTGATGAACAAGCCAAATTCACCTGCAACACCAAGCAGCCGGGCTGTGACAATGTATGCTACGACGCCTTTGCCCCGCTCTCGCATGTTCGTTTCTGGGTCTTTCAGATAATCATGATTTCCACTCCCTCCATCATGTACATGGGTTATGCCATTCACAAGATAGCTCGATCTTCTGAGGATGATCGCAGGAAGCACCAAAGACTCCGCAAGAGGCTGCCTCCTCACACAAGATGGAGAGAAAGTCAGCCTCTTGAGGGCGTCCTGGAGGTGGAGGAAGATGATGATGCTGAACCAATGATCTATGAGGATGCACTGGATGTCCAGGAGACCAAGATAGATCCTGTGAGCAGCACTGGCAAAGACCCACCACCAAAACATGATGGCCGCAGAAAAATCATGCAACAAGGCCTGATGAGAATCTATGTTCTCCAACTCATGTCACGAGCTGTTTTTGAAATTGCTTTCCTAGCTGGACAATATCTACTGTATGGATTTCGAGTTAGTCCCTCTTACGTGTGCAACAGGGTACCTTGTCCACACAGAGTGGACTGTTTTATCTCCAGACCTACAGAGAAAACAATCTTCCTCCTTATTATGTATGTGGTGAGCTGTCTCTGTCTTGTGCTAAATGTGTGCGAAATGCTTCACTTGGGAATTGGCACGTTTCGGGACACTCTTCACATGAAGAGGAACCGCGGCCGACGTTCCGCATCCTATGGCTACCCATTTTCACGCAACATCACATCCTCCCCTCCTGGGTACAACCTTGTGATGAAAACAGACAAACCCAGCAGAATCCCCAACAGCCTCATCCCCCATGAACAGAACATGGCCAAAGTAGCCCAGGAGCAGCAATGCACTAGCCCAGATGAGAACATCCCCTCCGACCTTGCAAGCCTGCATCGACACCTGAGGGTCGCTCAGGAGCAGTTGGATATGGCCTTTCAAACCTATCAGACCAAAAATACCCAGGAGACCTCCAGAACAAGCAGCCCTGTTTCCGGGGGCACCGTGGCAGAACAAAATCGATGCAATACAGTCCAAGAGAAGCAAGGAGCGAGGTCAAGATCAGCCACGGACAAGGCAGCAACCATCGTGAAAAATGTAAAGACCTCTGTATGGATATAGAGATTCATCTATTCTAGGAAACTGACGTTAAAATTAAAGTATCCAGAGTTCGAGAGCTGTAAAGGATGAAGAGAGTTATCTATGGACAGCAACAACCTAGATTTGAATCAGACTAAGTCTAAGTCTAGTTTTGGATATAAATAAAAAAGTAAGAACACATAGACTTCAAAATCAATATCATAAATCTTTACTGTAGTAGTAGATGTTGGTTATGGATAATATGTACCTGCTTAGTTCATTTAGCATTTCTAATTCCAGCTACATTTCATTGCAAACTTTTATTCTAACGTATCATCATAGGAAACTGAAAGGGATGCACTTGGAGCCACTGAGTTTTGCAATTAGCAATTGTAGTGGAAAATGGAATTGATGCACTTGAATTGCACTATGAATCTTTTTTTTTTACATAGACTATTATTTATAGATAGATGCATGTTTTACATTTAGATAAATATTTTTGGACAAGAAGCAATTTAAATAGAGCTATTTTAATAACAGCAGAGAAGAAGTAAGGACATTTCTGGGAAACATTTGCACAGTTTGGCGATCTTCAGACTCTGTGCAAAGTCCTAATCTGTGTGTCATAAATTTTAAAAAAGCTTTGTTTTGTCATAAAAAACGTAGTTAATAAATACAAACTGTAACAATTATCTCTACTAAGGAGTGATACCTTTTGTATAGACTATCCACTACTTAAAGCTGAAAACTTGAGCTACTATAGTAGGAATCCTACTCCCGTTTAGTCATTTAGAAAACTCATCCTAAATTGTGATTGATTCAAATGGTAATTCTTTTCTCTGTTACTAAAATGAATACATAACAGGGAATACTTCCTTCACTATGTTCAAGTCTCAAAGTGCCTCAAACTCCTAAAGACTGTTTTAGCATTCTCTTCATGGTTAAATTAAATCATTTGAAATTTCAGATCTTCTTGCTGTGCAGTAGATCTTTGATTCAGTGACTTATTGCCCAAATAATGGTGTGTCCCTTGGAACACAAGTTTTCTATGCTAAACTTAGAAACGTTGACAACAGCTATGCAGTGACAATGCTGTTCAAAAGTCCAAGTTTAGACACCTTAGAATACTTTAATAAAATAAATTAGCTGAAAATAATGATATCACATTTCACTAATCACATATATTTAAAAACAGTTCTCAACTCAAATAAGGTAACTCAAAAAACTTCTGAGCTTCTTATCGCAAGCAATAAATCTAGCAAGAATGACACTTCATACTGACAACTTCAAATTATGACATCTTATTTCACCTATAATTATTTTGATTTACTCACCTAAGGTTAACAGTGTCTGCAGTCCAAAAGACCTCTTTCTGCGTGTGGTCAGTGGGACTTCAAAAAGAGGAGTTTTTTGTCCATTCTTCAGAAAATTAAGTAGTGTAAAATTATGATGATCTCCCTTTTTATACAAGATAAATAAAGGGATTGAAATATTGGGTGTGCAGAATTATTTCTTTTTCCTTTTTCTTCAAGCATATGTGATCTACGAATGATGCGTCTTGGAATTCAATTTGCTTACACATGTACAAACATTAAAGATGTTGCACATCAATAACTGTTACAAATACAGAGACAAAAGAATGTGTGTCCCTTCACAAAGAAGCAAAATAACTTCAAAGGCAAGCAATTAGGCCTTATAGTCATAGCTTTGTTGTAATTTATATTAGTAAAACTATAGGTCACAGAACACTTGTAAAAAAAATGCAGCAATATGTATTATTTCTAAAGGATGATCTGAGTTTTAAAAGCTTGTTTTAGTGCTGTGTGAAATTATTCATACCATTTGAACAGCTTCAGGTTTTGTCACATTATTCAACCACAAACCTCAGTGTACATGATCAATATTTATTTTATTTGAACATATGAATATGCTAAGATTGCTCAAGCTCAGTTCAGTCTTGAATTCAGAGTCTGTAGACTAAGTGGGAATTCTTGTTGTGTTTTCTGCAAAAGTTCTCTATAAGCCACTCTTCCAGTTTGTGGAATGAACAAATAATAGTAAATATGATACATTTTCAGCCTGTGCAACTCTTTCATAATTATGATGGACCTCTTGAGTACCGAGTCTCTATTTAATGCCTGACCTGTAAGTTTAGTTGGACAACTGTGTCTTTAAGAACTGCACACTGTTGAGCAGAAGAAAACGAATCTGTTGGAACAACAACAACAAAAAAAGTAGCAAGTAAAGTATCTTCAATAACCTGATTTGACAGTCTGGAAACCCTTTTCAGACAACTGTTAATTCAGTTCTAGAATTCTGTCTGCATGGCTGTACACATACATAAGACAAATCAAATTATTGTGAATTAATCTATAGTTTGTAGACAGAATAAAACAGTCATCAATACTAGAAGAAAACATGAATCAACTGTACTATTACTAAACATGTGCGTTTCTTTTTAATTATTTTTTAAAAAGACTAAAATGAAACATGCCAAGAGCCTCTTTAGCTTTTGAGTTTTTACTGTTTGTGGTCTGTGAGTGACAGCAATCTATGTTCTTTATGTAAGGAGTAAGGTTTCATGACAGAAACAACACATCTCTGAAACAAAGCTACCTACACAGTGAAATATGGTAGCTACAGCATCATGATCTGGGGTTACTTTTATTCAGATGAGACAAAGGTTTTTCTCAAGGTGGAGGGAAACAGTTTTGACAAAAAAATTTTAAGGGGCAGGAATAAATATTGCCAAGTCGAAATGTGAATTGTTTGCAGACTAAATCCAAGAAGACTTGACATCAGAACAGAATCAGAAACAGTCTCAATAAAGTGCAGCAGGTAAAAGAAAGTATTTAACAATTTAACCTGTTATCAGTACAAATATTTCTATTCTTTCCATTGACATGAGATTCACACCTATGAATATTCAAATAAGCCACACATACAGAAAAAATGAATGCTACGTGTTTGGCCTATGAAAAGGTATTCATTGCCACAGTATTGGTAGGATTGGTAAAATCAAGGATGCATTCACACAAAACTCTGTTTTAAATCATTATCATTGCATTGATTCTATGCATTTATAAACTTCTGAATGTTCCAGTGATCATCGTTGGTGCCACAATCTGGACATGGAAAGGAAGAAGATGCAATCTGGAAGTGAGAAGGAAGGAACCATAACCTGAAAGTGTGAAAGACATCATTTCACCATATACGAGCAATAGTCACTCCCTTTAAAGATTTCTGAAAAGTGATGTTTTCAGATGGGAACATCATGATGTGGGCTATATTACGGAATATGGACTAGGATATTTTTGGTAAGACCCTGAAGATGTAAAGAATACAGCGAATTACCAGTAGAAAAATATTTCCAAAGACACAGGCAAATAATCTCTATATTGGTGTGTTCATTATGCTCTGTGTCATTCCAACATTTTAATAGTAACTTTATTTGTGGACAAGTCTATTTTGATTTCTTTACATGTGTGGATTCTTGGCGTTATTACTGGTGTGAATGTCACATTAATAGAAGCTTTAGAAAAATATTTTCACTAAAATGTTCAATATCTAATTTACCACTGTATAGGTATAGGTGTATAGGTTATAATCTCTATACAAATTATGGCTTTTGCTAAAAAAAATGGAGGACAAGGAAAGTAATTGGAGGTTTTTTTAATATTTCAACCATTAACATATCTGTTTGTTTATAAGTTGAATTGTACAGCATAAACACAATAAAGGTGAAAAGGGTATGAAATTATTTATCATGGTGTCATTTTTGAATATCAAAAATGTGGCATTTTATGTTTAGTTTATCATCCCCATTCTCTTTTCAGTTGTCTCAAATGTAGTATCTCTAAGTTAGCAGGTTGCCTGCCTAATAAGCAACATTCCACCTTCATCCAGTCTTCCTTGCTGCCCTATTTTGAACAGTATTTAAATTCTGCACGTTTTCACACACACTGACTAAATATCAGTGTGTGCTTTTATTTAAAAACTATAACTAAGTAAAAAAAACTGTTCAAGAAACAAAAACTGTATTGTTTTTGATGATATGAGCCAAATAAGCTGGATCCCAAAAGAGAACTAAAATTCCCGTTAGTACTGAAAAAAACCCCACTGATCTCGTGCTGCGGTATTTTGGAGCAATGCATTTTGGGACACCAAGATGGCGTCTTGTAAGATGATGTTGTGTTCTCAGTGATGCAGATTGATTCCGTTATAATTAAAAGAGTTTAATAACTATTACACTGCTATGTCACCGTTTAATATGGTCAGTTGTCATTTTATCCGGGGAGCGTTCACTAGTCTCGGTGTTAAAATCGGAAAGCGCAGCGGTTTGTCCGAGACGCTTCTCTGGGGAGCTGCAACTCCAGTACGGATCCGGGTCCGAAGCTACACTCAAGAGTCCGGTAAAGATGGCAACGGCCAGTTTATTTGTTACCAGCTTCCGCATAGGACTCTACTGAAGATTCAAGGACCGGACACAAGCCCGTTTCTCCAGGGGATTATAACCAACGACATGAGGCTGCTGGAGGAGCCTGGGTCCACCGCCATGTATTCACACATGCTGAATGTCCAGGGACGAACCCTGTATGACATCTTGTTGTACAGGTGAGACAGCTTTGCACATATTTGCTCAATATTTCTTATTTTCTCACCTTTAGCCAACTATAAAGTGACACATCTTTGCTGACAGTTCTGAAGTCTGTCGTAAGTGAGAGAAACAGCCGTATAGAAAGTCAAAAACATGCAAACAAGGTCCTGCAGAAATAAACACTCCGGGTAGACGCTGAAATGTTTCACCATTCTTCTTTCCAAAGAAGCTCAAACTCAGTCAGACTTGACGAAAAGCGTCTTAACATCTCATTCTTAACTGAACATAAGTCAGACTGACACTTCATATGCTTTAATTTAAACTATTCCACTGCAGCTTTGCCTGTATTTATGTGAACATTTTTCAAAACTGTTAGCTCTATTAACAAATGCTTCACTTTCTGTTGAACTATGGCTAAACGGTTTAAGAAATGTAGATAAATACTTTGGTACAACAAAATACAACACATACAGTCTAAATTTAAAATCAGAATCATTGAGAATTTTCCAATTTTAACTTAGAAGTTATTTAACATCTTTTGTAGCTATTCTCTATTGTCTTCAGTCGCAGACATACGGGTTGAACCATAGCTGACCTTAGATAAGGACAGGGTGCGCCCTGCAAAAGTTATCAGTTGGACACAGAAACACGAGATGGGAAAAAAAATTGCACACCAAATTGACATTTCACACTATGCAAACAGCATTCAATCTATTTGGCCTGGTTGGCTTGTTTCCACTAATGCCTGTCATGCACACAGCTTACAGCTGATCTAAAAATTCAGTAATCTAGAATATTTTATAGTATATATCAACCAAACGATGGTCCAAAGACAGCAGCAAATCTTCATCAGAATGGCTGAACAAGAACAGAATCAATTCTGGACCATCAAATAGTTGTATCTAGATATGCTTGCAAAGCCAAAACTGATGAATGGAGTTTAGTGTTGCGGGAAATGAGGGAGACCCGAGGTCCAATTAACATAAAAATAACTATTTTTTGAAAGGGAATCTCATAACTGTCGCAATTTTCCGATCCTCATGCAGGCCAGTTGGCATATAATTTATGACTGTTGCATTATAAAGCCTGTACATACTTGCTGTATTTCCCTCCAGTTTGAAAGAAGCAGAAGGAGGACATGGTGTTTTCTTGGAGTGTGACACAACAGTTGAGAACTCAATCCTGAAACACTTGAAGGTGTACAAGATCCGTAGGAAAGTGAGCGTCAGCCTCTGTCCGCAGCTGTCTGTGTGGGCAGTACTTTCACAGCAATGCAACCCAGAACAAGAGGCCAGGAAACCTGAGCTGTCTGCCCCTGAAAAAGCTGTGGTATGGGAGGCTGATCCCCGAGCTGCACAGATGGGATGGAGACTAGTGATGCAAAATCAGTTTAACCCCTTGGAAATCATTGCATCTTGTCAAAAAGGAGACACAGTGGATTACCACAAACATCGCTACTCAATAGGTACGATCAGCGACTAAGAAGATATTTTTTTGCCAGATGATAATAATAAACAGTTTGAGTGGTCTTAGTGTATGCCCTTGATAATCTGTGACAACTTTTTTTTTTTCTCTGCTTCCATGCAGGACTTCCCGAGGGAGTAGACGATCTTCCCCCTGGAGTCGCACTCCCACTGGAGTCTAACCTCGTCTACATGCAGGGTATCAGCTTCAGCAAGGGTTGCTACATCGGTCAGGAGCTCACGGCCAGGACTCATCACACTGGGGTGATTCGGAAACGCCTCATGCCAGTGCGCTTCTCGTCTCCGGTCCAACAACTCGAGGAAGGAGCCGCACTCCAGACGCAGTCGGGCAAGCCAGCTGGTAAACACCGATCGGGCGTCGGGGATCTGGGCCTCAGCCTAATCCGCACCGCTCACGCCAAAGAAGTGTTGACGCTGAAGTCTTCCGACGACACCTTAGTGACACTTGAAGTCTCCGTGCCAGACTGGTGGCCTAAAGACGTGAAAATTAACTGAAGAGGAGGTCGTTTTGTTGCTCCTTGAAATGTGACGTGGATCGCGTTTGACAAGACTTATGACGGACAAAACCCTCAAGTATAGAGTTTGTTACACTGCCATTGCTTTAAACATGCTTTGTCTGAACCAAAACCAGCTTATTTATCTAAAATGTATTCTTTATCATTTATAGAAAATTGTATATCTAAAAGAAGATGGTGTATTTGTGCCTACTAAAAAACTTGAGAATAAAAGCAACGCAAACACTATTATTTCTGCTTTTTATATTTTAGTGCAAAAACAAAATTCAGACAGACAAAAAAGCATGACTTTAGACAGCAATGAACAGTCACTGCTTTATGACAAAATTTTTCATATTACTGTGGCAATTGTTTAGATGTTGGGCACATTATTCTTGATAAAGAAGATGCTGCCCCCTAGTGGACTGTATAGTGTCTGTGATCTGCTGTAACAAGGTTTCAGGTTGCAAAGTGGATGTTGAATGATCAAGCCGCTTAAAGTCCTCGTTGCACAGTAGGCATTCGATAATGTGGGCCACTCTCTGTAGGTCGAAGGCAGCGTGGTAAGGTCCAAGAGCGGTGAGGGTCTCTGAAAGATGCCGGGAGTAATCAGAGGGATCGCCAGAGGAGCAGGCATTCAAAAAGGCCATCCGATTTTCAGCAACAATTTTCAGAAAGGAAGCAAATTCACTGTAGTCGATGCCAGAGCAGGCTTTCATAATGACCTGAAGAAAACATCAAGCAATAATCACTACATTTTAAGTATTTCTTGCATATTTCTGAATGATTAACCTCATGCACACAGTACCTGGCAATGCTGATGCCATGAATCCATTGTGTTTCTCCACTCCTCTATCTCTTTCTGAACAGAAGACAGCTCATTCTGTAGGAACTGCCACATGATGTCAATATTGCAGCCGTTAAGCCAATTATGATTAATGGAGATGGTGTCCTCCTATAAAAAAAACAAAAAACAAATGTAAACAAAAAAATTAATTGTAGACTTTGTTTCATGCTTGTCATAAAAAAGTAAATGTACTTCTGTAATTTGGTTCAAGATGTGAACCAAATCTTAGTGAGATAATTACCAGTGTATTATTATTCACTTTTTGAAGAAACATGCTCATAAAGTTAAAAATATGAATTTATACCAAAATCTGCAAGGAGTACGAATGACTTTGGTAAAGAAGAGCATTGCATTTCATCTTGTCTTCAGATAATTATATTCATTGTCTGGTGACCCAGAGTGGAGGCAGAGTGAAGAATCGCAGAATTCAAGTTGGCTCAGATCCAATGTCACACTTCTACAGTCACTGATGATTTGAGGAGCCATGTTGTCTGCTGGTGTCAGTCTACTGGCTTCTATCAATTCAAACGCCAGCAGGGGAATTTACCAGGATATCTTGGAGCACTGAAAGTTTCCCTCTCAACAAGCTTTACAAACAGTAGATGCACATTTTTACGGTCAAGCTTAGCTGGGCGCCTGGTCAAAAGTATCAATACCCAGTTAATGACACTGTGCTTCACTAGTCAGAACACTGGCCAGACCTCAACCCCACAAAGAATCTATACCGTATTGTCAAGAGGAAGAAAATGATAAATGATGAAAGGCAGCAGACCAAGCAACTCAGATGAGTCAAAGAAAACTATTAAATCAACCTGTGCTTCCTTTAATGCCTCAGTAGTCGCATGCTGATCTCTATGCAGAGCTGCATTGGTCCAATTACTCAAAAGGGGCAGAAATGTCTGACTGTCATGAGCCGATCACTTTCACTTTTGAATGAAATTACTCTTTGAATATGTTCTAACTGTATTCCAATTAACTCAGATGCATCTTTATACAAATAGTGTATATATTTTCTTTCACTTCTCACCAGATTATACACTTGGTGGTGCCAGCCACTTGGCACAAAAATAATTTCACCAGCCTCTTGAATAATTTCAAGAGGTTGGCAAGCTTCTTCACACTGTGGGAAAAGGCCTCTGTCGTGCAGTTCAGCTGAAGTAACATCATAAGGGAGGTTTCCATGGGTGTCTCGTAGAAAGTCCTCCTGACCCGGAGGATACAAGAGCCACTTCTTCCTGCCACAGATATTTGCAGACCAGCTGTACGAGCGGAACACATCGGCATGGAACGGGGTCCTGGAGACAACACGTACAATGGAATTTTCTCCAAAAGAAGAAAAAAATGTCGAGATGTCGATATATTTGGATCTCACATTAACATTTTTATACCATGAGCCTTTGGGTCCCATGTAGACAAACCGGTAGTCATCCACTTCAAGTGTGTCCCAGTATTCATTAAGCCAATCAGAAGAAAAGAAGACTGGTGTAGTGTAAACATTATGGTCTGGAAAATCCCTGTAGAAAAGTTAAATATGAAAACAGAATTAGCAAGCTAACTTGGAATAGGTGTGGGACAGTATAATATTTTCAAATTAAGTTAAAAATGAAACAACACAGCTTAATTTTATATTTACTCAAAAATATAACAAAACATTTCTGTTATTTCAAGTAAAGAAACAAAAACCAGTGCTACTGTAATAAATTTATTATTTTCATTTTGATGCAATCGACAGCTAAATTGATCAGTAACTTAATATACCTACTTGACAGCTTAACAGTAGCTATAATATTGCAGTTTAAAGAATTTCGGACAACAAAAAAAGCATAATTTCTATCTCATCGCTTTCTTTGTTTTTCAAAATGGCTATTACTTATTGTGGAAGTTTTAATCAGATGCAGTCTTGTTTCTTACCTTATACATGCACACAAGACAAATTATATTGTTCTGAATAATCCTTGTACCTTGACATATGCCAGTCTTTAAGATAGAGGCATCCTTTGGGTGATGAGTGCCCATTCTGGATGTACTCCTTCCAGTAATGTATAAATTCCTTCAGTGGCATTACTTGTTTGGGGTTGGCATTGTATTCCTTCGCATTGCAGTTTGCAACTGGGACAGGAGTCTCATCTATATAAAAAAAATGGCAAGAAAATACCATAATAGTCAGTTAATATGACGATATTGGTTGCAGCTGTGGCTGAATATATAGGCTCGTTATTTACCAAACTCTTGCAGCAGTTTCTGAAAATTAGGCTTGCCCTCTTCTGTCACCCACTGTTTTCTACATTTCCAGTCTTCTGTGAATCTTCTTGAGAACATGCACGGGTGATTGGGCAGCAAGTACTTCCTGAAAAACTTAGAGTAGCTCAGCTCTTTGTCAATGTAGTCAACAAAATGCGAAGACCAAAACTGCTCATATGACTGTCGCGGCATTTTGACAAGGCTGCAGCAGTTGTGATACGCGTCTCTGTCCATGGTGGTTAACAAGAGTCCAGCTAACAGGCTACCAAGCTTAGCCAACTGCTACACCGACAAGCGAGCGGACAAATTAGAATACCTCCGCCATCATTTAAATATTTAAATACATTTTAACGGGTTTTGTATCTCTTTTTCTCACTACGACAACAAGTCGCCATATGACTAATATTTCTTAAAGACGCAAACATAACACCGACACCTTTTCTGCTTATGTCAGTAACATTGGCATTTGGTTTCTTTATCGCCAATGCTGCCGTCACTCCGATGTATCCATTAAAATTACCGTCGTAGTCATTTACCCGTTCTTGAGCCCCCTACCGCAAAAACGGTGACATTTAACTGCATAGAGCTAGGCGTAGAAGAGTAAACGCCGCATGTGAGTGCAGGACCTCACGTCAACGGTGAAGCCACGTTGTGGGTGGCATGTAGGAAAATCTTTCTATTTTATTTAGTATTTTATGGAAATGTTGTATTTAATATAAAGAAATAACGTCATGCAAACTGCTAATCCCCTTACGGATTTTTTGTTGTCGTTTTTACCAAACAGCAGTCTATATACATATCTACAGTGTGGTAAAGGTATTGGCTTCGCGCGCGCGCGCACACACACACACACACACACACACACACACACACACACACACACACACACACACACACACACATATATATATAAATTATAATAATATAATTAATATATAATATAATATTCAATATATTTATATATAATGTAATAATATTTTCAGAAAAAATATATATGTATAGATATTTTTCAGAAAAAATATTATTAAATATTATTAAATAAATAAATGTGTGGGGGGGTGGAGGTTACAAAGAAGAAAAATTGTTTAATCATTAAATGACTTAGACGTTTTGTAACGGATAGTAAACTCCATCCATTTTTTTATTTTGTTTTTTTTTTGCACGTGCCTGATAACTGTTTTAGTCGTTTAAACTTAAACGAATAATTCAAAATTGGATAACCATAAACTGATGTTCTACTTAGAAAAACAGTTTCCACCTATACTTGTGCTGCTTTACAAGTTTAGCTTGCCACTCGAAATACGGCGGACACGCTCACGCGTGTAGGTGACAAAAATCTGGAACTTCTTTCAAGTCGGAAAGGTAACGCGTCCGTACCCGGATGTGACATCACTTCCGCGATAACGTTACTAGGAAGACTACGAGGTAACGTCATGCTCAGGCTGGTGTTTTCGCTGTTTATGTTACGTTGAAAAGACATTTAACCGAGAGAAAGCAGGGTAATTTAATCACAATGGCATTTTGTGGTGCGGATGACAAAACGAAATGTTTCTCATCGGGCGCCTAATCCGAATTCATTGGTTTGCTTGCTTTACTTTGAGAAAAGCATGTTCCTAACCAGGACACACGTAGATCACCCAGCAAAGCAGACTCACAATATAACTGTGTAGATTAACCCGACTGGCACTAAAACCTATCTACCTCTCACCTAGGTGAACTTACTTCTCTGCCTTCGAGATGAGCCGGGATGCTGCCATCCACAGCTGGCCTGGCTCTTATTACATCAACAGTGACAAGAGGTGGGAGAGCGGAACCCTGTCCCTCACCAGAACCACGGTGCGCTTCACCTCAAGCCACACCAAGGAGCGTCTCGCCAGCTTCCGCCTGTCCAGCGTCATGGAGATGAAGATGGAGTCATCTAGTTTCATCTTCAGCACCCTCACCGTGGTGGAGGAGGGAAACATCAAGCACTGGTTTGGTTCTCTTAAGCCCAACCGGGTGGTGGTTTTTAACGTGCTCGAGCATTTCTGGAGAGAGCGGCTTCTTTCACCCACCTCCGAGGCTCGGGGGGCCGAGGGCCAACCTTCAAAGGGAAGGGAGCTGATTAGCCTTGTGGCGGGAGCTCAGAGGAGACTGGAGGACACTGGCAAAGTCCTCAGCCACCAGGGAGAGCAGTTTGACAACATGATGCAAGGATTGGAGAAGATTGACTCTGATCTGGGTGTTGCTGATAAGTAATTATCACTTTTCTTAATTGAATTACTTTTACCACATTTTGTCTATCAAAGTTGGAAAAGAAAAGTAACAGTGTGATAGTCGCATGCAGATCACTAAAAAATGAGCACAAAGTAGTGCATCTCTATGATGTGGAAGAAAAATGACACGTGGTTTGCAATTTTTCTTATTTACTTATTTATTTATTTTTTTCATATATAATTTTAGAAGTGTTGGATGCACATGTATTCACCCGATTCCTGGACCAGTTGGTTAAGTCTTGCCCTCAGAGTTGGTTTTCAGTAGAAACCTGGTTTAGAGTTTGACTTTCGAGCATATGGATATGCTTTGCTCCAAAACAGTTTTATCTTGCGCTAACAATTTAGATTTGATGTCCTGCTGTAGGCATGATTTCTTATGACTTTTTTTTTTAACAGTGGCTTTAATCTTGCTACTCTTCAGTTGAGGAAGAGTAGTGATCTTGTTGCCGCTTGTGCTTCAGGACAGGGCTGGGTTTGGCCATGTGATATTTGTATGGCCACTTAACAGGTGATGGTTATGCCTAATATTTTGCATCCATTGTTATTATGGTGTGTGGAACTTAAGCAGAGAAACAATATGGGTGGTATGTCAAAATTTTAAGCAAATGTGATATATAATGATCAATGTCCATATCAGCAGTATTAATATTGGATATTATATCAGTTTATCCTTAGTTTGCAGTTGCCCTTTCTCTTTGAATTTTTTTAATGATGGAGTGAAGAGTGTAACCACTCAGACTTATCTGGCAAGTTGTTTGGTCTTCATGATGTTGTTTGCTCTCTAATGTCTGGTTCTTGTTTTCAAATTTGGGGACTTCTGAAGGCAATTGGTCAGGCTGGATTTAATTTACGGCGTCAGAGTAAAAGGGGGCTGAAAAGAAATCAACTTCTTGTAAGATTTTTATTTGTACAAATGTTTATTGATAGAAAACACATGTTCTCCCTTTTAACTTTACAGTTATGCATTGTTTTGAGTTGATTACCGGTAGTTGTATCAGATCTCAATAAAACATATTTAAGTTTGTGACTGTAACATAAGAGCACATGCAAAAAAAAGCTCAAATTTTACAGGTACATTTACATGGCGCTTTACATTATCTGTGTCTCTTCAGACTTCTTTCAGAACTTGAGTCTCCATCCTGGTGGCCTTTCGGTAAACTCCCCTGGAAGACTCAGCAAGAGGCCAAAGCCGAGGACGCCTCCAAGGCTGCAGCTGCCATCTCCGCGGGCAAGGTGTCCAGCAGAAGCAAGGTGATCGCGAGTATCCCCGCAGTGGTGTCCAGAGGCGGAGACTCGGACTTGAAGCCCGGTTGTTTGCTGGTGCTAGTGTCCTCGCTGGAGGTGCGAGACACCCACTGCCACCTCCTCCACCGATTTGAACGCAACGAAATCGACGAAATCAGGGTGCACAGCCCCTACGAGGTCACAGTCAGGCAGCGGTTCATAGGGAAACCAGATATATGTTACCGGTTCCTGTCAGCCAAGATGCCAGAGGCCATGTGTGTGTTAGAGATGCAGTACAAAAAGAAGATGGAGTTTACAAGTGAATACGTAGCCTTTAAAGCAACTCCGCTTTCATCTCCTGACAAAGAAGGGACGATCTGGAACGACGGTAAAACACTTTTTTTTTGTTCTTTTGCCATGCTGGATATATATTTGACCACTGAGTGGCAGCAAAGATTCATGTTCTCAGCCTGAAGCATTCAGAAGTGCATGCACATTCAAAAACGTTGGCGTTTCTTTGTGACAAAAATATATTCGGATGAGTCAATTCACCCTGATTGCCTCAGTTGCTGCGCTCAGAGTTTGCTGTCTGGTTTTCTTATAAACAACACATTGTATTCACTCTGCTCTTTTTATCCACCTCCACCCAATGGAAGCAGGTTTGATGCAGAAGTGCCAAGACACAGAGCTCCCAGTGGAGGTCCCGGCAGGAGAGCTGTCCCAGCTGCAGGTGCAAGCCCTCCAGCCGTCTGTCAGTCAGGCTGAGGCCCAGGAACTCAAGCAGGTGAGAAAGCTGGATTTCCATTCCCTGTATATAAAAAAAGAATATAGCTACACTATGGAGGTCTTAAACAGTTTCCATATTTGTATAAACAAGACAGGTGGCTGAGTTGAAAAAGCCCACATGTAGTCTGCATGGTGTCTCAAAATGACGTTTGCTGTTATTGTCAAATAATCTTACAGTTTACAGCAACATGTATTTTTATGTTTCCATTCCAAGCCACAATTTTCTGCAATGATTTTTTTTATTTTTTATCCCATGTATTTAAATGTGATTTGGTGAGCCCACAAACCAAAAGTCCATCCTGGGTTTAAGAGAGGAAAAGAAGTACGGTCAGTTATTTGGTCAGTGCCTTTTCCATTCAGTACCTCATAGCGCTGAGAGCTGTTACAGACATGGTCTGTGGTGGCAAGAGCTAAACAGTGACGCAAATTCAGGCGCATTACGCTGACATTTTTTTTCTTATGTTTGTGACTCACTGCTTGAGGATGCTGAGATCTTGAAATTACATGTGAAACTTACAGTAACCCATTTCCGCTTTGTTCCGTAAGTTTGAACCATGTAAGACTGAAATAAATGAATGTCTGTAAGATTTATCTACTGCATGCACTCACTGGCCGCTGCTTTAGGTACACTTGTTCAGTTGCTTGAAGTCAGTCTATTATATGGCAACCATCTGGTGCATCTAGGCATCTACGTTTAAAGGAAGCAATAGAATGTGGACGAAAGCACATTGAACTGATGTTGGGGCCAGATGAACTGTACTGGGTATGTCAGAAACAGTTGACCTGCAGGGTTATCAGACACATTAATCTCTGAATGAAAACTGTGTAAAAAACACCCAAAGTATTCAAGGAGGGCCAGGTGTGTTAGCAAAAAAGGCCTTGATGGGAATGTGCAGATTGGTTTGAGATGATAGAAAGACAACAGCAGTTCAAATTTAACAATTGTTATGACTAAGTTGTTTAGAACACCGTCTCTGAACACGTGTCCAGCCTTGAAGCTGATGGGGTGTGTTGGCAGGAGAACGGATTAGGTGTCACTCTTTTATCTAAAAATTGCAAACATGGACTACAGCTCACACCAAACCTGAACTGAGTAATATTGCCTGATCTAATGAGTCTTAATTTCAGCTGTGACCATGATATAGTAGAGACAGCGTTCAGTTTAAGCATGAAAGCATTGATTCCCTCCTGACTTTTATTTATAGTTTAGGCTGATCCTGGTAATGTAGTGGAGTAGGAAATGTCAATTATCAAGCTTTCTGCCATTAGTACCAACAGAGTATTTTTCTTTAAAACTCCTCAGTCTACTTATAGTGTTGTTGTGAACCATTTCTGTCCCATTGTGACCACAGTGTATCTTCTAATGGATAGTTATAGCAGCATACAAGTATCAGATTATCTCAAAAGAGTCAGTGAGTTTTACTCTACTCTAATGGTGTCCTTGGTTACCAGATCTCAATTCTGTAATATAGAACAACTTTGGGATGTTGTGGAATGGCAAACTAGCATCATGGATGTGCAGTCAATAAATCCGCAGTGACTGGAGGGTGCTATCATGTCAATATAAATCACAATCTCTGAGAAATGTTTCTGACACCTTGTTGATTCTATGCCATGGAAATTTAAGGCGGTCCTGAATGCAAAAGGGGAATCAACAATGTACTAGCAAAGTGTACCTAATAAAAAGGCAGATCGGTTAACGACTCTACTACTCAGTCCAAAGTCATATGATAGCTTGTGTGATTCCAGAGCAGCCAGAAAGCTCAAGTCCCCAAAGCTCCCTGGGCCACCCATTTCTCAAAGCCTTACGTTTGACAAGTCTAAAAGAGTTCCTGATGGTGCTACAGTATTCTTTGAACGCGCTTCATGACTATTCACCTATCCCTGTGATTCACTGTTATGACCCTTCGCTATAAATTTAGTTAAATATTACAAAGCGCTTCGCTGCTGCTTTGACGTAAAAGCTTTGTCTTAAATAAACTTTTGAAAGCATTACCAGCACTGGGCCGGTCGTAAAGCTCCGCTTGGCCATTGTGCTTTCAAATGTTTTATTGTCCTCTGCTGATAAGGGTTCACAGGCTGCCAGCTCTAGGACTCTATGCAGTACTGGTGCACACACCACGCTCCTAACATGATTCAAGATGACAATCTAGTCTTAGATATGCTGTTTTAGACAGTGTATTTAGATTTGCTGTTCCGAGGCCTGATTTAACTGCATCGCCATCCACTGCCATGACTAAAATAATGACCCTCATAGCTAGACTTAATACAATGGCTTAGATCTTTAAACCATATTTACCAGGCTGAAAGGAAAACACAATGCGAACAAGAAAATACATGTCGATGGAATTACAAGGCATTAGTAAAAGTAGAATTAAGAATAAAGAATATCTATTTGGTTCAACACTAGACTGGAAGAAGATTAATATTGTTGCCTCTATGATATGGTAGAACGTAAATCAGAATAGGTTGCATTTGTTTAAATGTTGCTTTTGCAACAAAGACATCATCACTCTCTTCACTTTTTCCCTCACTACTTTTGCACTTCATCTGCAAAAAGTCAGTAAAGTAGCAATCGGGTCATAGATCAGTACAAAACGGAACTTTTGAATGTGAACCAGGTCTGAATGTCGAACATTTACTAAGAAATAAATGTGATGAACCATAAAAAACGTTTACTATTTGAGACACAAAAATCTTGTGGCATGCAGACCTGTGATGTGTTGAAGTTCTTATTCAGTTTTTTTTTCTGTTTTTCATGTCTAAACCACCTCAACAATGCGCTGTACTGTTTTTGTAATTTTTGCTCATATTATTCTGTGAGCGGTAGCCTAAATGTTTAATTCTGGAGGTTTTTTCATCATTTATAATCTCACTATTGTGTAAGCAATGACTGAAAATACTGCAAGGTATGATGCCGTCATGTCATTTTAGTTTAGAGTGGGAAATCACAGACCTGAGTGAGTGAATGCACGTGTTTCTTGGAGTGTATTGATATTATCTGCTTTCTAATCCATTGCCTGTGGCTGTTTTCATGCCCATGTGAAATGTCCACAGAAAGCAGCTGGTGAGACCTGACATCATGTCAGCTGCTACATGAGCATGGTTTGTGTTAGTGTGTATAAAATAATACAAGTTTAGACACGAGCTTGAAGTGAGTGTTTATTGGGTCTTGCGTGGCAGAGTGCAGTATATTTACACTGTCCCATTAATCATCACAAACATGGTTTTTAGACCGTGGACATGTAGTCACAATATTCCTTAAACTCACACAAAGTAGGACATAAACATCATTGTTTAGCAACGCTCCCCTGAGAGAAGATAGCACTTCTTTCTTGCTGTATTGGCAAGTTGTGGCAGCTGAATACCCTGCAGATCCTCAGCATTAGCTTATTGCATCATAGATCCACATACATTAAACATTAAAACATATTTCCTGAGATGAGAACATGATAGTGCTCTAAATTAAGACCGATGCCCAATGTATTTGCAGACATTTTAACACCCGGATGAGAATGTTTCAAAAATTTGTCCCATAGTGACCACAAATTTCAAATGATTTTATTGGAATTTCAATGACCAACACGAAACACATGTACAATGTAAATCAGAAATAAATTCTTTTGGAGTTTAGGGACTGCAGGTTTTGCCCGTTCCTTTTTTAAAAGTAGCCAAAACCAAAGAATTGACCAAAGAATACGCTGTGATTCAAATCAACTCTACCTCTGGCTTAACATAAAGGGTTTAGGTTAAATAATTAGGCAGAGCTCGACATTCTAAAATGTGAGATTCTTCCACTTTCTGTGCCACAGGCTTTGCATGTCTAATAAAACTGTGCTCTGTTGGTTGTCAAATGCTTGGGGATGCTGTTGTAACCCATATGGGTGCAAGACAATATTCACACTGGATGACTGTGGTTTATAAAACTGTTATTACCTTGGTTTCTACCCATTTATGCACTTTCCTTTGGAGAACTGTAAGCTGTTTTGCCTCAAATGGCATTTTGTATCTTTTTGCAATATGTTATATCCTATCTGAAATAGATAAAGCTTTCATTTTATCTGTCCTCTGGATATACAAATATGAACTAAAGTTGTCAAAACGTGCTTGAGTCAAAGCCCTTTGCTCCATCTAAACAAACCGGCAACGGAAATCCTTTAAATTGTACGTTAAATCTAAAATAGACATTGTTGCTAAATTATAAATTGTTTCTATGAAAATAACTGTTTCTTTTTGTTTGTCACATAGCTGGTGTTTTATATTCGTGATGCTTGTTTTGGACTTTGTCTGTCTTGTCTACTATGACATTTCCTGCTGTGTTTGCCAGGTCAACCTTGTGAAAGAGGGCCTTAATCTTAATGGGTCTTTCACTCTAAAACACCTTCAGACTGCTCTATTGTTTAGTGATTTTGAAATGGTCATCCCATTGTGTAGTTACCTGGTTACCCATGCTGTCAGGAGGCTGACATGTGAAAATATTGACCCGACTGAATCTATCCTCCTCTGCGGTGTTATGTCTGTAAGCAGATGCTGATGCAGCTAAAGAACCTCGCACTGGAGGCGGAGACGGAGCTGGAACGGCAGGACGAGGTCCTGGACGTCCTGACGAGCTCTACAGACCGAGCCACCATGCACATTGGGAAGCACACATGTCGCATGAAAAGACTGCTGTAGAGGAAAGACTGTTGAAGAAAAAAAAAAAAGCACGTCACTCCATGATGTGCCTTAGATGGCCTTCTGCTCGAAGTAAGCATTAAAAACTGACACATGGTCTTGATAGTTCTTACGATTTAGTGCTACTTAAAGATGTAACTGGCTGGATCTCTAATTTGTAGGGCGGTCCAGAGGTGTTCCCACAAATCTAGTTTAAATATTACTTGCTGTAAAAATAAGAACTTTGGTTCTTCAATGCAATTAGACAACACATACCTTCCAAAGTTTGCAATACTTCTTTAACAGAAAATACTGTTTTTAAGCTGCTTTCATTTAGCTGTTAAAATGTATTTTCTTTTAAAGTATGAGCTTCAGTTTGCCAAATCAGTGTTTAGCATTTTTAAAAACATCACCTCAAGCCTTGTAATCTCTTACTTTTCATGATTTAGAAGGCTATAGTTAATTTCTCTCTTCGCAGTCTACATAATGTATTGTAATAATTCATGTTTATGTTTCTCAGGTTATATGTTTCACTTATCCTTTTTGAAAAGGAGTATCTGTCTCTTTCTTATGCATGTGTCAGTATGACTTATTTTACAGAAATAAGGGAAAATGTTATTTGAAAATAAAAAACAATATATAGTTGAACACTAATAAAACTTTGGACATTCTATGAAAAAGGAGAAATGACACATTTATCTTTAGGATTAATTTATCTAGTGTACATTACAAGCTTATATGTTAACATTATACATCCTTTGTTTGTTTTTTTTAAACTCTGATTTTTTACATTTTAATTTTTTATTTGCTCTGAGTGTTTTTTGTTGTTGTTTTTGTGAAAGGAAATGCGAGAGAGGTGCAGGTTATGTGTGTCATGAGGTAAAGATTTGACCTAGAGATGATTTGCGACTAAACTAGAGCATGTTAAGGTAACTAGGTGTGTTACTGTACATTTGATGCATCAATATACCAACTTCTGAAAGGATCTACATCTATTTCTACTGTTAACTTAATTTGTCATTGGATGTAAGTAAGTAATTAGCTTCAAATCAGTAAGATTCACCTCATTTTTCCTTCTATTGTATGCACTGAATGAGTCTGTGTAGCATAACATGTGCAATAAAATTGAAATAAGCTCAGCAAATATACATATTTTTAACCTTTTGTGGAATATCGAATTAGCATATTGAATGGTTTGTTAAAATAACTGTTGGTTACTTTCTGACTCATTGCAGTTGCCGTCTGCAGAACTTTCTTTTTTGTTCTTTTTTCTCATTGTTTTTCTTCACTCCTCTTGCCTTCTTCCATTGAGTGAAGTAGGAAATCAATATGACCCAATATCTTCTTTTGACATAAAACTGCTTAATGTCATTTTAATTATTTTATTATGTAATAACACTAACATGTTTTACTTTAAGCTTGTCTTAATTGCTTTTCATTTTTAGCAACCACATTAAAAGAGCAACTTAAACAACAAAAATATATTGTCAAGTCATAAGAAAACATTTAATCCAGATTAATCTTGTTTTGATAGTCAAAATATGCAGTTTTTTTCACGCACATATTGCTCAAATATATTTTATACTGAAATTGATTTTGAATTCAAACCCCATCATTCATTGCCTGGACTAGACATATGTTGAGAGCAGCAAAAACCACAAAAATTGCCATATTTTGAGTCAGAAATAATAAGAAAACCAATTTTTTGTTTCACGATTAATGAATATGAGCCTGCTCACTGCCATTCACCGCTGTGTTGAATAACAGGCAGATGGATCTCCCACAAAGTGCTTTAAAATATGAGGGTAGTTGCTGGTTTATAAGATTACTAGAGTTCTCTTTGGTAAATTGCCTTGTAAGTTTTCACTTTATGAACTCGCATTCAAACTTCAATGCCTTGGGCCACCATTTTCTTCAGCGCCGATGCCCAAAAGAATCATTTTATGTCATTGCCATTCCTCTGCTAGTTTCCACTGCCTGGTCAATAAAAATAGTTATTTGTATTTTTTCAGAGATAAAAAAAATAATTATTGTGAGCCGCAAATCAGGAAAAAATTAAAAAGAAAATTGATATATCAAATTGATATATTCCTACCAAATTAGTGTAGCCAATACCCTAATGCCAAAGTGTTCTACAAGTTTACATTTGTTTCTCAATGTTTTACATTTATAAATCACAGTGTGAAGTATGTATATTTTGTATGTAAACATGTATTTTCCATGAGCAGCGAGGTCTGAAAACTAACCCAGATGGTCTGTGCTTGCTATTGCTACCAGCTGCAGGAATACTAATGGTAAAGTTTCAAACTTGTTAGCAAAAAATCGTATTTACAAAGAGGAAATCAACATAATCGTGCTTTTAACTTCATTGGAAGATGTTTACATTACTCTGTGAACAGATTTTGTCAACAAGTTAACATGCTAATTACAAAACATTTAGAGGAAGTTGACATCATATAAAAGGTATGATTTGATTTGTGTAAATCGTGGTCTCGGGCATCTTCCACTATGCGGCTGTTGTTTAGTTTTTAAGTGATGAAAAAATATTAAAGCAATTTAATTTTTATAATGACATTTTGACCTAAACATGATCAACGTTTTGTGCCGTAGAACTTGGTATTAAAAGAGGGGTATTAAAAAGAAGGCAGAGAGCCTCATTCCAGTCTGGTCCCAGTGAGCGTAAACGTATCATTGCCATGAAAAGTTGGATCATGAAAACACTTAGCACAACACATAGCTTTTACTCTTGTGTGACACTATAAATATTCTTGCCCAGATGAGAGGGATTTAATTGTGGGCCATTTATTTTGTTGATTCCACTGATAAACAGTGAAATGTTTGGAAGTTCTGAACTTCAGAAGCACGGCACATGGTTTCTTGAATTCCAACCCTTTAAAAAAAAAAAAAAAAGCTTAAGGAAACAGACTACACGCTGGCGTGGTTTTGAAACTGCACTCGCAATACGAGGAAGTGGCGGCGGTCTCGTCTGACCACAGATACATGAGATCCGGCTTTGCCTTCTAAACGGATGGTATGGAGACACGAGGGATTTTGTTGGCCTTGACTTCCAAGCCTGTTTACATGATAGTCCTGTGGTAAGGGCTTTCATTCAAAGAGGCATGTCTCTACTGAAGGCACATCACTCAGTGCTTACAAGGAAGAAAAAAAAAAAAGCTCGAGACTGTGGGCAACGAGGGCACGAGGGTTGCGCTGCACTCCAAGTGATGAAGTCATATTTCTCTCCAATGGGATTTTCAGTGTTTATAAAAAAAATAATAAAAATCTGTTCTTTTGCTCAATTTTCATTTAGCATTGTAGAGTCACTTCAGTTTTAATACATAAATTATGAAATTAATATTACACATCTGAAAGTATGAATGATGTGTTAATTTAGCCAGACCCAGACACATCAGCTTATTACAACAGAAAATCTCGGTTTTAGTCTGTTTGGCTTTATCTGAGTAAAACATCCTGATTCTTGACTCACATCCTGGACAGACCCTCACTATTGCAGGTGTTGCTACGTTTTCTTTTGCTGTGGGAGTCTCTGGTTTCAGGAAACAAGGTCCTGTGCTTAACATTAGAACTGGGAGAATACATTCCTGGAAAGAAGAAGCCTGAGCAATACCAGGGGGTCAATGTGCTCTCTCAAATAGAAAGTGGTATGACTCTTTACATCGACACTTTCTGTATTCCTCTTACTATAAGGCAATTTTTTTCTTATTTTTTTTAGGCAAAGCTATACATCATATCGAGATTAGCATGTGGATTTATATTTAACCTTGACTTTATTTAATATCCATTTGTACAGATATGTTTTTTGGATTTGATTCTATCTATGGTTTCTATCGACTCATGAATTTGCTCAGCGTGGCTGTTATGGTACTTTCCCAGATGCTGAGCTGCATGCTGAAATCATGTGCTGTTGCTCATTGTAATGTTTTTGTTGATCTTTCAGTGGCTTGATTCTTGGTTTTCTGGCCTTTCCCATTTCTGCACAACATGGATAACATTGACAGGGCCAAACCAAACTTGGCCGCTGTTCGCTGCAGCAGTGTCAGTCTCAAATTCACTCCAGGTGAAATCTGACATTACAGCTAACCTGATGTCCGTTTAGCAACTTAAATGTGAACAATGTATTGTTTGTTGATTTTACTACTGTTGCTTAGGGTGTTATGTATCCACCACAGGCATTGGTACTCGTATAGTGTCATATTCCACAACTCTTGGAGAAAAAAGTTAGAAGAAATATTGTACTAGGACAGTAGCTTGGAGACTTACAAACTGGTACCCATGCAGGCTTTTTAAAGGAGCTTACTTTGCCCGTAACTGACTACAGTGATGATTTTACAAATTGCATTTTTCTCTACATACTCGGATTCTGCCTTACTTGTGAAGATAAAATTGCATTATTGCAAAGCAGCAATCAAAATGTTATTTAGAGTGTTTCAGTGTTAATAGAAAATACACTAACCTGGCCACCAAAATCTGTAGAGATTTACAGTTTTTGATTATTCAGCAACAATACTGCAAGAAGTCTTCATTTTTCCATGAAAATAAAACATTGATGGTAATGCCTAAAACACATTCCAAGCTTTTTCAGGTGGTAACACTATTGTGCTTGAAATAAGTGCTTTCAGCAGGCAAACTATTATGTCTTCACTTTATCCAATTCACGTGAATCAAAACAGGTAAATGTGGCTTCTTAAAGTGAAAGGTAATGGGTGCTTTTTTCCTCTAAAAAACATGTTGAATCTTTCTGTTTTGTTTAGTTCCAGTTCTGAACACCAGTTGAGCTTTATCGAATTTGACTCCCTTTTTGATGACACGATTATGCACTCATCTAAAGCCCATCTATGAGCAACTCCCCCAAGCAGGTTGTCAGGGCATCGGCCAGTTCACACAGCATTGGTACTTTTACAAGTCGGCCCCCCAGAAACCCTTAGCGAGTGTGTTTTTAGTGGCTCTTACTGCAAATGGAAACACTTAACTCCCACAATAAATTACCCACCAGACTGTTGCCACACTGCAGAACCCCAGCGTTTGGAGCTATGGATTTATATTTCATTAGAGTTTATTTAAATGTGCTATGTTGTAATGACTTTGGTTGAAATGTACTGATAAAAGGGCTGGAAATAAATGAGTCAAGTAAAGGTTGTTGCACCAGGCAGCAGAGCTGAATGTCTGATTAAAGCTAAGGATGTGTTCTCCAGTCACCTCATTGTTGGCTGACACTGGGGTCATTTTAGGATAAAAATACACTTTCTTGGTTACTTATTTTCTGTATTAAGTAAACAGTCATTAGTATGGCAGGCCATTGATCTCAAGGACAACACTGGCATTAAGTCTAAACTATTGTTTATGCTCTCGGCAGGGTAATTAAAAGGGACAATCATACAGCCTGTGCTGTTTAATAGTGGATCCATAACAAAACAGTAATAACAGCACAACTCCTTGGGGTCAAGGTCTGGACACCACTTAAACATGCAGAAAAGCATAGCTTGTCTTGAATCTCTGTATTGGATGTCAACATTTGTTAGGAAATAAGGACCTCGTCTATAGACGGGAACCTGTTAAAAGCTGGGAACCTGTTAAAAAATCCTAATTATCATTCCAGCAAACACATGTATTTGACCACCGAGTGATGTCATCACAGCTGACCAAACAGATTGTTGTTGAAATATTGCCCTGCTGTTATAGGTACGATGCGACGACGTTGTGTGTTCACCAAGAGCTGCCGCAAGAATAACAAACACAGCTGAAGTTGGGGTTTGCGTTTCAGCAGGATGGCGGCACATGCAGCGTCTGGGTGGGACAAAGAATAGTAGCCATGGACAGCATGCGTTTGCTCTTTGCCTTTGTGGTAAAACTTGTTAGTATGATTTGGGAGGTTAATGTAAACATCCACCAATTTCTGAATACACAAGTTTGTGAAAACCCCTAAAACGTTTGTGTCCTTTTTTTGTGGCAAAGAATGGTGAAACAAAAAAAATATATTATTAATATAAAACCAAAGAGAAAACATTTTTGTGAAGGAATGTGCTTTGGTAAGCTAAGCAAAACCAAAATTTTATAGATATGGAAAACTAATTCTGGAGACCGACCAGAATACACGCACACACCTTGCTGAAACATGGTGGTGGCAGCAACACATTGTGGGTAGTCACTCTTTTACATGGAGCAGATTAACTGGATGGACCTAAATGGACCTTACCAAGCTCTGCCCAGAAACGCCCCTCGAAAGTCTCACGTGGCTGCATGTCTCACAAACAAAGCCTCGCGATGCTTGGTTTCTATGCGTAACTTCATTTCTCTTCATACTCTCTGCAGAGTATTTCTTAGTCGATTAGTGTAGCATTTCTGTCGGATTTTCAAAAAATATCAGCCACGACAATGGACAAGGGAACCAACAAGTTCATGTCATCTTTTTTGGACGACATCAAGGTGTTTTAGCCATGCGATGCCACCGAGATTGTGCGCGTCACAGCGAAAAGCTACCGGTCGATGAGGAAAACAGCAGATTCTCACACCCTCGGTAGAAATATAGCACAAGGTGGACAAGATCGCTGACGCCTATTGTTCTTGCAAGGCCGGGTAAGTCGGACATTCATGGTTTTGAGGGTAATTTCTGTTGGCAAATGTTCGAATGTGCCTAGGCCTGATACACGGTACTCGGTGGCTAACACAATTAGCGTGGCTAACACGATTACAGTTTAGTAAAAATCCTTTTCAGGTGAAATAAAATCTTTAATGTATGTCAGATACGGTACACATTGCATGTTGATCTGTTCAGCTAACGTAAGACTGTAACAGACAGGCTTCAAGGTGTAGAAGTTGTATCGGTGCTGCCATTATGCTGTGCTTGGCTGAAAGGTTTTTATAATGGATGTGTTTATCATTGACTTTCTTTTTTTCCATTCACTAAACACGAAGAAAGCAAAGCAAGAATACTTAAACCAGCAGACACTCCTTTGTTCTTATTGATCCTACGATGGTTAAGCTGCAAATGCGGTCGTGCACAAGCTTTGATCCGAGCAAGGTATTCCATTTCAGATTTTGGAAATCTGTGAATTTTAGTTCCGCAAATACAATCAGGATACCTAACATCGCCTGTACAGATACCCCACTGACGGTGGAGAACCATTTTTTTTTCAAGTCTTGATGCAAAAACATTCTGACGGTCTGCTAGTCCACAATGTACATTAGCATGTATTTACTACTGTAGCTTGTGTTTGTGAGACGGTCAAGCACGTGGTAGCTGCGATGTGACGTAAAATTGGCATTAGCCAATGAAACGCGGCCCCTGTGGTAAGGTCCATGCAGAGAAAACCTGGAAGACGCCAGTTACATACACCTGCTGGAAGACACATGAAAGTTCACTTTAGATAGGACAATGACATTATTGCTACAAAATGCTTTTTATTAAAGCATATATGTGGAATGGTCCAATCAAAGAGCAGACCTAAATCCAATTGAGAATCTCTGGATGCCTTCAGGTACTTCCCTTACAATCTGACTGAGATTGACCTATTTTGCAAAGAATAATTATGAAACATATCACTTTCCAGATGTGGTTTAATCTGGTAGAGATACTCCTCAAAGTTGTTAAAGCCAGTAAAGCTATTTCCCAAAACATGACTATAATTTGAGTGAAAAGATGTTGTAAGAAACTATCCACTTTTTTTAGTTGAATGCAAACACATGTCCCTATTTGTATAAAGGATAAAAATCAATGCATTATTTTTTTTCCTACTCACAGGTACTTTGAGTTGGACTATCGTAAAAAAATAAATACAATTATTTAAGTTTGTGGCTGTAACACGACAACATTTGAAAAAGTTCAAAGAGTACTTTTGCAAGACTCTTTACATGTTTTGAATGATCTCTCCAAAAAGCGGTTCAAAAGTTATGCTAGGACAATAGACTGCATCTCTAATGAGGGTGTGGACCATCAGCTTCAGGCTGAAATCATTTTCTTTTAATAACTTCCAAAGTGAAGCCGGCAGCTTAATGTCATGGGCTGGAACTTTTGAAGTCAGTGAAACCACAAATCAAGAGAATAATTGTAATCATTTTTGGTTTGGGAGTGGGTTTAAAGGAAAAACAAAGTAAAACGTCTGGTGTGATCTTGGATCAGAAATCTGTCCTCGAGTTTCAGAGCAACTAAAAACATATTTTTTCAGGTTGTCTTCATATTTTTTTAAAAAGGAAATTAGCAACAAAAGAAAAACATATTTCTATATATATGAGGTGTCATGTTCTTGAGCCTATTTCAGTTTGTTTTTTCATCCTTTACAGCTCTTTTTATATTTTCTTTTAGTTTCTTTGTTTCCAGAACTGCACAGATTTTTTGAACAACACCTATTTTGTAAAGGCCTTCTGCAATCCCAAATGGTTTGTTCTTGTAACCTCAGTTGAGCAGCCAGCAACTATGTAATTGGAGAAGATTGAGTACACACAGCAAAACCATAGCCTGGTGAGCTCCTGAGAAACTGAAACAAAGATTACCAGATGTTTACCCTGCCCTGCCATATGTGAAGGGAAAGATGAACTTACCCACCGACTGCAAGAGGCAAACTGAATGAGTGACTACTACTGGTAAGAGGAGCTACAATACGGCTTGAGCATGAAACCAGTGCAAAACAATGACGTGTTACCTTGTTTGGTTTTCCTCTAAAAGGAAATCTAGTGTTCCTCAGGATATTACTCAGGAATCCCCTCCGACTGATGGAAACCATGGAGCCGTCCAAAAAAAGAAAAAGAAAACGCCATAATTCAGCTGTCTGGTTTCAATTAAAGGATATTAAATATCAAAGACAATCACTCCCATTTTTAAGAGCAATTTTTATGGGTTTCTGGTTTATTTTGATTGGAAATTTGTGGGTGGAGCACATGCTAATAGATATGGAAAACTTGCACCTGTGGTATAGCAAAGTTTTGAGTGTCAGAAACACTGACTGTTTGCATACTTTTCTTCTGAGAGGGAGCCTGGCTTTATCCAAGGAACAATTCCAGACTGGGCCTGACCTGTGGGATTGTCTGGGATAAAAGTCTGCACAGTATTTGTAAGATTGTAAGCTTTGACTTGCTGTGTGTAATTTATGTCATCAATCATTGTTATTGACTAGCCTCGTCAATAAAAAAGCTGTAGATTCTTTGGTAAAAATAGTACCCATGCATGGAATTAGAATTTATTTTTATTTTTTCCTGATGTGAAACATTAAAATCATGTCAGACATCAGACTTTAAAAATTGAGTTTCACAACAACAACCTCACAGCAGTCCAACTTTACAGATCTTTTCAGTATTATAGCTCCAAAGTAAAACCTATGGAGAGGTTCAAAATATGTCAAATACAATTAAGTAAGATTGATTTTTCCCACGTTGTTTACTATCATATAGAATAAGTGCAACTGCTCCTGGTCATTAGCTAAAACTAATGACTTTTCATCTTTTCTTGGGTTTCCTGTTTTTAAACACTTTATTGTTTGAATATAGTTCAGGCTACAGAAAACAAGAAGTATAAAGTGATGCTTTATCTGTTGCCACTTTAAAATTGCTACTATGAATTGTATTATTGTCTTTTTTTCTTCATAAATTTATGAATAACTAATACTAACTTTAAAAATAACTTGTGATTTATGATTTTAATTAGCACAGGAATAGCAACTGAAAACTGCCTATCTCATTATGTTCGTGTTGTTTCTTTGTGCATATCCATGTGTGTCTTATACATCCCAGCCATTCTGGTTACTGAGAAGTTGAATCACCATGTCTATATACAAACACAAAAAAATTGAGTTTTCCTCCACCCTCTTCTGTGGTTTTCAGGATTTGCAGGAGATCTGAATTATATGCAGTCTTCTTTCATTAGTGGTAAGCTTTGATCTTGAGATTAGAGAGTGCGTGATTGAATATTGCTTGTGTATGAAAACAGGAAGACATATAATGACATATTCCCTTTTATTAAAAAATGTTGCCTGTGTTGTGACAAAAGAATGCACGCATACCCTAGAATTACCTGGTTTACAGCAATAACTGGTAAAAGAAATATCTTCAACAAGCAATTATTGTCTATTCATTCATTCCTTATATACTTGTAGATTTATTACCTTGTCAAATTTTCTCTTCAAGCCCCTACTACAAAGGAGCATAACACATAGATTTCTTCTTAATTTCAGAATTACTTGACGGTGCACTGAGCTGTAATTGCATCTTTTAATACTTGATTACGAGGATTGATGATGTTGTAGCTATACCACGCAACAGCGTCTTTAAGGACATAAACTTTGCATCGTTTGCATCGTAAAAATTAGAGTTAAAAAATGTGATTCTTGGTATAAAATGCCTGAAAGAAGAGGATCCAGAGAAAAACATGTCAAAGGAAGTAGGAAACTGCAAAATAGTAGTTAATAATGTTCTTGCAAATATGTTGAGTTACTTATTTTTACTAGAATTATTAACAGAGAAGGCAGATAATAACTGTCAGAAAAAAAAATTGATTTGTGGTGCCTGGAGATGAGATGTACAGCATCTAACAGCTGAATTAGAATTGCAGGTATGTGTTCAGATGTTTCTCTGGCCAGAGTGAGGGTTGCATAAATTCAAAAACGGAACACATATTTGAGCATGCAGCCACAGTCTCAGGCTGATGCTAACCTTTATTTTCAAACATGAAGTAAGAGATCACAGTCATACTTCCTAGGCTTATAAATTAGTTTTATTTGCGGACATCTGCTGTAACTGTGCAACTGCTTCCAGCGACTGGATTTATGATTTCTACAGGAAATAACTCACTCCATTTGATGGCAGTTTGGTGTAAAACACAAACTTTCAAATCCCTGCACTCTATTCTAAACGTCCTTTAATGTCCAGATGAGAGACACACCTGGATTATCCTGCTGACATCTATTGAAATTTTGAATTTGAGTGTAAAATTGTATGATTTTTTTTTACTTTGAAAAAAGCTAATTTCAGACAAGGATTTGAGTTTTTGATCACAATCCATATTTCTGGATCATAGATGAGGCTCTGTTCATAAACAGTGCAGTAGATCAAGACTCTTTATTTCGGCTTTGTTCTTTCTTCCCTGTAAGCGACCAGAATGACCGTGATATTCCAGATGAGGCCCAAGTCCATCTACTCATCTCCTTCTCAGTCCACTTTGTGTGACCTGCAAATAAGGCATTCCATTAGAAAAGGAGTCAAATGACAGTTAAACCATTTTGGACTCTAAAAAACCATTTTTCTTTATGTCTATAGGTCACATTAGCCTCCTTGTATGATTCTTTTAGTTTTATGGGTCCACTGTGCAATATTATTACATTTTTTCCAGGTGTTATTTGAAGTGATTTCATATAAAAAGTCATTTGCTGTGAAATTGTTATGGTTTTCATACACGCACACCTGCAGTTGATATGTTCTCCTTCAGGTCTGTGGGGAGGTAATAACCACCATCGATTTAATGAATTCTTAGGACACATCCTGCATTTTTACAGTTCACTGAAAAGGTTCTTAGAGCCTGTTACCCTTCTGATGCTGTAAATGATCTTATAACAATGTCACCATGACAATTTGTGTTATTTTCTTTATGTCTCAGTTTGCCTTTTTAGAACCGTTTGAGACCAAGAGGCCTTTTTTTTCCTCTTGCACATTTTTGTAAGTAATTGTGACCATCATATTTTATGCTTTGAGTAGATGTTCCTATTTGGATGCAACCCAGCTTCATTTTTTCCCTCTTGTTGATCCAGGGATTCACTCCACCATGTGCTTTTGAAGAAGCACAGAAGACTGGGTCTTTTGAAGAGTTCGAACGATGAAGTCCCTTTTCATTAAAGTACAGCTACATCTGAGATCATTTCTCCACAGTTATCAAGGTATGACTTGCAAATTACATGTGAAACTTGGGTCTTTTTGCTGTTTATGCAAAGCTGACATGGCAGAGTTTGGAACTACCTTTTCAGGTGGGTGTACTAGGCCCACCAGCAAAGTAAGTACAAGTGTTTCCTCTTCGCCAACCAAAATAGACATGGTATATCCAGAAACCTCCAAAAGAAACAGACTATTTTAAAAAGTGAAGTGTTTGAAATTAACCTTTTTTTTCCGTACAACAATGGATAAGCCCTTACAGTACACATGCTTCATGCGGACCATATTCCTCAGTTGTTATGAGGACACTGGTTTCTTCATGGACACCATTATCTGACATATAAGTGTCAGATAATGGTGCTTTTCTGAGGTGACAGTTAAAGGGTTAAACAGTCTCTTCCGACCTAACCCAATTCTTATTTTTGCTCTTCTTTTACTCCTAAATTCTCATTCAACTTGTGTAGTACCTTTTCCTTTAGACACGACTAGAAACTTTATCATGAATATGAAAAATCTGAAAAGCACCTTGGATGGCTGAGCTGAAGTGACATCACCTTTAACACACCAAAACTCCCGGTTGTGGATGACTATCAACATAGCTTCCACTGTGCAAACATTCTTGCTGTGTGTCTGCTTTAACATATCTCCATTCTTCATCGTACTGAAAGAAAAAAAAACAGTTTTAAATAATATTTGTCTTGTAATGAGATTCTCTGAAGGGACCAGGGGGGTTACAGAACACACTTACAGACGAGTCATGACATGACTCACCCCACCAAAACAGCATCAACAAATATGTGCCTAATGTTAATGACACCATGTCTCGAGCATTAAAAGTGCAGACATCCGTGAGAAAATATCAGGCACTGATTAAGCATTTCCTCTGAGATATGGAAATTCTGAAAATGTATTTTGAGATATACCAGCAGTTACTGCGAGATTTTAAAATGATAAACAGCAAACCTTATCACATTTTGTATCTATGAAAGCTACACAAATTCAAAGTATGAAAAATAGCCTAAACACTGAATAGGTTATTTCAAAGTACTTTTGACAACAAAAGTGTTTGTTGCCATGCCATGGATGATGAAATGCCATCTGGATCTAACTGCCCAATATGCTCTTTTAAATAGAATAATGTCAAATTGATGTACAGCGCTTACATAAAAGGCAACTGGGCCTCTTCTGTTTCTTGAAGGTGTTTTTTTCCCCTGCCCCCAAAAGGCTACTTATAAGTGGCAATGTTCGACATTTATCTGGAAATGGCAATGTCAAACACCAGGCATTGATGAAAAAATATTTGTTAATGGCAGAACATTTATTCCACTGTGGAGGACCCGCAGGAGGATGTGCTGGAACAATTCAGCCAAAGCGCCTGGCTGAGATTCAACAGAGCTGTGTGTAGATAATTGGTCGAGCAGCAGAGGAATGACCTTAAGTTTAGATTCAGGCAGTTAGGAGACCTTGGAGACTGCCTGTATCCCCAGGCTTTCCCTCACATGGTTCTGCACGAGTTTGTGCATGTAAAATCTGCCACTGGAGAAGACCACATTGAGCACCAGGATAACACAAGGCTGCGCATTACATAAGTGTTGCAATATTAACTTTATGCATCCTCTATGGCTTCCCTCTTAAATACATGCGAACATCAACACATGGACAGTATGAGACTCTTGATGATAAACAGTGCAGTTAATACCTTACTGGTTCCACCCAACAGGAAACCTAGTGCCAGTGCCAGTCTTACTCTCAAAAACTCTGAATATACAAGTCTACAGTGACTTTAAGCTCAGGGAGCCCCTCTTTGATCAGTAGTACAACAGATTCCAGATCCAGCCAGCTGGGGCAATTAGCTGGGGAAGCCATGTTCTCTGGACTGCAGTGAGGTAATACTTCAGACATCTGCAGGAGGTTCTAATTATGCCAGAACAGCTTGGTGTCTGGCTGCTTTTTTGGCAAAATGAACAGCCAGCACAAGCCCTCATAGTCTTTGGGCAAATGACATGCAGGCCAAGGGGTTGCCCTCTCTATGCTTGGTTTATACATGGAGGATGTTATGTAATTTTGTTACTGTCTTGGTAACACTTTATTTGAAGGGGGGTGAATAAGAATAAGACTGTTATGACACTGTCATAAAAATGACATAACACCTGTCATGAAAAATAAATAAGCCTTCATGAATATTTATGACTGTTGTCATAAAGCATCATTCGGTAAATTATGACACTTTTAATACAAAGTTGAGCTTATTGAAAATGTCTCTTAAGAATACTTGATATTAACCAAGAAATCATTACTGATATAAATTTGTTATAAAGGTTTTACTTATTGCACTTTAAAAATTAGATAACTTTATGTTATTAAAGGTAACGTTTAAACAGTAATGATGTCATGACAGTCTTAATCACCCCCTTCAAATAAAGTGTTACCACTGTCGTATTTTGAAAGCTAAAACAGATATCTCGCAGTCTTGTTGCCTTTTTGGCCTTACAAAACTGAACTTCAATGTTCACAGTTGCAAAATGGAAATTAATGGATACATACCAAGGTTGCTAGAGGCCAATGGTAGCTCTGAGGAAACTCGGGTGGGAACATCTGTTGACAGAACAACTATTAGTTTGCCACGGGCTATGTAGGAGACAGTTCAAAAATCAAGAGGAAGGTGCTGTGGTCAGATGATAAAATAAAGTTTTTACACGACTCGCAAAACACTACGTGTAGCAGAAAACTAATACATCAACTTGAATAGACCGTGAAACCGCTGTTAAAAACGGTGGTTGCATCATGAAGACACTTTTCTGCAGCTGAGAAAAAAAAGCTTGTCAGGGATGATGGGAACATGGATGGACCTAAATACAGTGGAATTCTGGGGGAAAATCCCTGTACTGGAGTGGAGGTTCAATGGGACAACAACCCCAAACATACAGCTACAATGGAATAATTCAAATCAAACCATATTCACGTGTCAGAATGATCTGTTTACAGAGGTGTTCCGTCAATATGATAGAGCTTGACTTATTTTATAAACAATTGGGAAATCTGGTCAGAATTAGAGCTGTAAGGATGTATGTGTGAGTAAGTACATACATTTTAATAGGTATCTAAAAGGTATTTAAAACAAAACCTCTGTATATGAGTTTTTAATTACATAATTTTGGTCTGTGACAAAAAATGAGAAAAAAAGTATGTTTTAATTTGTGGATTTAAAGATACTAAATAGGATTCTCTGCTTCTCTCTAACTGTCTTAGTTGTACTCAAAGTGACATTGTATTTCCTCGAAAACGTTATCTATTAGACTCCAGCCTCTTCCAGACTGTTTAATCTCTGGCTGTGCCATAACACAAGGTGGTGCTACTGTATCTTTCTGCTCTGTTGTTAGGTAGCTGGGTGTTTGCTAACAAGGTAAGAGAATGTGTTTAAGGCCTTGACTGTTTTGTAATTTTTACATTCATTTTCATGTTCTCCACATGAGGTTTGAGCCAATGTGTCATGTAAGGGGAAACAGAGCAACTCTTACATTACAGAGCTGTATGATTTAGTTCATTTTGCTCTCATAATTAAATAGCTATTTCCTTCCATGTGACAAAATGATAGGCTTATCAACAGCATCCCAGGCTTAAAATAAGAGGGTAACGAGGGTAAAACAGCACGTTGCACTGAAACCCTTTATTTGCTTAAACTGTAAACACCAAGTTAACAGAGATCAACACAAAAACATTGGTTCCTATAGTAACATCCCTCGTTAAGCAGGCATACCTGATATTTAAGTGTGCGTTGCTTTACTCTGTTTTGCGTTGCATTGCAATGAGACACAGCTATAAAACGTACTATTTAGATCTGAGCAGATATTTTGTAAATCGCTAACCAAGTTGAATAAAAACACCGAACATCGTGGGATGTCCAGTGGAATTTGAAATCAGTGAATTGTGTATTTGTTACAGAAAGGTGCGCCTGTGGAATTAGCTTATTACAGGGCAAGACACCTTAATTAAATTAAAATTTGAGATTTTGGGACCATTTTGCTGATCATAAGCAATTGTTTTTGTTGTTTGTTTGTTTTTTTACAGAGAAATGTCTAAAGATAAAATTTTGTAGAAACACTTTCCTCTGCAATTACAAGTGCAGGTCTTTTGGGTATGTTTTCACTAGTTTAAATTTTGTCCAGACCTTTACAGGAGTACAAGTCAATGCTTCTCTGATTAGTACTGCATTTCTTCAGTTTAGGGGTGGCGGCCACATTTTTGTATGCTTGCAGCTGTGCCTTATGATTTCCAATTTTGGATTATGGACAGAGATATGCTTTGTGAAATGTTAAATGATTTTAACCCAAAACTGCTTTATAGTGTTTTAAAACATTGTTCTTAGTCTACATAATACTACTCGTTTACTGATACTCACTTTCAAAACATGTGTTTATACTGAGAGAAAATTGCATAGATTTGAGCTGTGTTTGTTCTATTAGCATAAAAATGATAAAAACTAAATAAAAATCATTGTCAAAATGGTACTTTTTAGTGTTGCACTATCACTGCATCTTATATGGCCCAAAGTCCATACTCCATAAGAAAAAGAGCTGTTTTTGGGTTATGTATTAGCTTTAGGACTAAGATGCAAATTTAGTTTCAGGTTGGTTTTAGGTTGAGTCCTGCAATGGTAATGCTGTATTAATGACTGGAAAATGAATGGAAGTTAACGCAAAGTCCTTGTAAAGAAAAAGAAGTACCATGTGTGCGTGTGCGTGTGCGTGTGTGTGTACCCATATGCATTCACAGTAATAAATCATGAACCTCTGAGAATTGGAAAATTTTGAGTTTGTTTTGATGGTAGATAGCTGTAATCGACCTCGGGTCAGCAGACAGCTTGTTCCAGAAAGTGAAACCACAGTTTTGTAAAGTTGCACACCCATCACACTTGCAGTCGCTTCTACTAACAGCCGAAAGACATTTGATAACCTGAGATCCGATCAGCCCATAGACAGAGAACAATGTTCAAATGTACTGGGGAGCTGATCCAATAAATAATTTCTTTGTGGTTCATATATTAGATTTTCAAAGGTCTTTCTAATATGCAGTGGGCAATGCTTTAAGAGGTAATATGTTTACATTTCTTCTGGTTTAAAGAGTTGGTGTCCTTCTAACTGTTTTGATAAATGTTTAAAAAATAGAAAGGTAACAACCACTTTTCCTGAATCAGAGTGAAATAGGATATTTACTTTTTTTTATTTTTAATTTGGTGATATATAAAAACTTGTATAACTACTATGAGTTATCCCAATCGTACAACTTGCTTTTTTATGCTATAGAGATGGCTGTGACATTTTACAGGTTTTCTATCTGAGACAACTAAAATATTAGTATTATCTCCATGTGTCTTTCAAAGTTTCTGATGTGGTAACTGGTGCTTGAGTCTCCTCATACAGAAATAAGAGTGGTGACAGTTTAATGGCCTATAGCGATTTATTCCAGATATAGAGGTGACCAAATTATTTTTCAGAAGTCAGGTTGTCATAGCAAAGAGAAATGTCTTTATAAATATATAAAGACCTACAAATATGATCAAAACTATTTTCTAATACTATCATGCACTTTTTTGAGTTAATTCAGATTGAAGGTCAAGGTATGTTGAAAAATAGAGATAATCTAGTTAGTCTACAAACTAAGACCTCCAACTATGAACCTGCTTATAGTAAACAATCTGAATTGTACAATAATAATAAAAATTATACTAACAATGATAAAAAACATAAAAGATTGGTAGTTAATATATCAAAATAATAGAGACACTCTATGTGTCACTTAGAGCTTCTGAGATACTAAAACATTATCATTGTGGTTACACTTGTTTTTCATTTTTGTGCTTCCGCTGTATGAAATGTACCTGTACCATGACAGATTGTCATACATACTAAAACTTTGTAGCATGAGTTTCAATGATTAATGAAAACATGCTTGTAACCCTGTAAGCTGCATACAAATATAACATGGGGAAACATCTGAAATATGGTGTCCACATGAACAGTGTAAGCCAAGGATTTATTGTCAAACTATGGAGAGAGGAAAATACCAATTTCTCTTTGAAACTACTTTGAGGCTGAGATAACTCTTAAGTTAGTAAAAAGAGAAACA